>JAFFZH010013868.1:0-42418 GCA_018420115.1 Euura saliciscinereae | reverse complement strand
AGCTCTGTATGGGTACATTTCCGGACATGGGTTCCAATACTCAAAATTCTTGTTTTTGGGTCCTCTACCCACCCTGTAATTTTTTCCAAAGTTATCATGAACACCCTGTATAATTCGGAATGATTTTTCATTAAATTCTCTCTTGAGTTGATGAGATTGTGTAAATACTTTTTTTTTTATTCGTTTATATCTTCTATAATTCTATGGAAATTTCAGACAAAAGCTGCTTCGTTTACCGGGTAGTCTAACATTTCATATCGAAAAGGGCGAGTCTTCGGGACGAGGAAGATTGAGGAAAATTCAGTCTTCTGTTTTTCGAGTGAATCATATTTAATGATGGACGATAATAATTCTTGGGACCGATATTATGGAACACATAAAAGAATACGTCGTTGTAAAATGTTTTCAATAAATTGTACGTTTTGGTAAGCCATAGGGTAGAATATCGGAGAATCAATAAACCCGTAGAGGACGAGTGGAGAATGGAATACATTCCGTTGTCAGGAGCGGTGAATGCGTATCGATAAATTATAGTTCTCTAACAATAAAGACTGGCGGAATATAGGGATGATGGGAGGCAGCGAGATGGTAAAACTTTCATGATGTAAACCTCGTTCGGAAAATCTCCCGCAGGATGCGGCAAGTTATAAAACGCAACAATTAATAACATCCCCGAGGTTCCGGACTCCGGTTACGCGTATAGTGAGCCAACGTGGCTACATTACAGTTCAAGTTTTCCGACAAATTTAATTAAGTTTTTGCTGAACGGCAAAATTAACCTCTTCCCTTTTGACTGAAGCTCCAAACGGGATAAACTCGGCATCCTATACACTGAGCTGGCTTTGATATATTACGATACGCAATCTTGAACGTGAAATCTGAAATCCCCACTGAACTACCCTCAATTCGTCAAGACACACGTCACACTTTTTTACACAAAATTAATTAAATTTCTTTCCTCATGTTCACCTAATTTTTTCAAGAATATTTTTAGTCAGGAAAGATTGTGAAATTTGCAGAATTGCAAAAGTTACAGTGCTTCTTAAACCCCTCATGAATCCGCAATTTTTTACTATCAAGGAAATTCGTGTTTGAACAAAGGTGAAACTAGACTAATAATCGCTTCCGGAAAAGTGCTTCTAAATCTTTCCGCGGATGTGAATCTCACATTTTTATCTTTTATATACGATAACTCAAAAAGCAGGATTCAAATTGCTACATGTAAACTACCAACATGGACCATCAATTGACTTTGTTCTCAATCAATCAAGTAGTTGACGAATTGGCAAAATAGTAAACAATTTGCAATTCAACTCAATTCAGCCATTTTCAATATTTCTCAACCTTTTTTTTTCTTCTTAACACTAAGATAATTTTCTTTCCAAAGTTTCTTTCGATTATCATGAGAGCTTAACGAATATTTCGAGTCAGTCATTATCGATAGCACAGTTCTTCCGAGTTGATTGTAAAATTTATCACTTGATGCGAGATTCTGATATTATTTTTATTCCGAAGCAAACGAACGTTGGATTCGATTGTCCAAATCTTGTTAAAAAGTCGTAATTTTTCTCTGAACATTGAATATTTTTCAATTGAAAAAAAAATTCAAACAAAAGTCTCAAATACTATTGGTGAAATTCTTGCAAAACGTCGTTCCACTCGTATTCGAAAGTGTGTCGCAATCCTGTACTGGTATTCAAATTGGCACGAAGAGACTTTCGAAAAGCTCTACCACTGGTACCCTTAAAATATTCTCAAAATAAGCCACGAACTTTATGAAAACGAGACGGTACATGATCAATTATTTCTTCAGTGACGTCACTTGAATACTTCCTCAATTCGCAGAGGCAGTAAATTGAGCTGTCTGCGAAACACAATTGCTGCCAATTGTTTTTCCACTTATTTTTCATCCTGGTTTCGAGGTGTTCAATTAGGCTTCCGTCGATTCCCCAATGGCTAACGAAGACTGACTAATTAGGGGTAGAAGCTCGTGGAAATCTTGGCAAAGTCTTTCGCCGAAGAAGTTACACACGTAGTAACGAATGACTGCCAAAGTTGGCTGCCAAACGAGCTTCTCCCCCCCCCCCCTGCCTCGTCAACCTGTCGTTATTAGCTTCATCAGTAACCCCTCCTTTTTTTCTCCGCAACAAATTTTGGGTTTAAATTCTTCCCACACGAGTTATAACCCGTTGATCACGTTGAGTAACGAGCGACGAAGAATGCTCGAATAATAATAAGCTCAATAAAATTCTTGGGTCCAGGGCTGAGCTTGCCCCTGTCCTCGAGTGAATTCACCGGAAACGAGGGGTGGTTTTTGTACGGATAAAAACACACAGGGAGCCTCCCCCCTTAGTTTTATCGGGATCGTAATTAGGGGCTTGATGATATATAAGTAGAACGATAAGAATTAATTCCGGTTTTCTATCACCACTTATTTTCAAATAAAACTGGAGAAACATTGGAGATAGAGTGAGCGGGGTGCGAGTAGGGATGAAGTACTTGGAGTTTTAACAGCTTCATGAAAAATTCAGTAACTCGGTACACGCGGGACATGCGAGGAAAATACAACCTCGTTATTTTCTTATTCCGGCACGTTAAAAAGGAGAATAAAAACCGAAATGTTTTAGGAAATTATTTTTGTCGAAATAGTCTAAATAAAAACGTTGATTTTCCTGATTTGTAACCGTAAAAAAACATCGAGCCAACATGATTTACCGAATGAAAGATCTTTGCCGGAGACCGATCAGCCCGACGTTTACCATCCGTTTCACAATGTTCTACCACCCGTTAATTTCTATCCTGCAGGATTTGTTCAATGAGCTGTGATCCGCGGCTCGTTTTGGGGACAGCTTTGACGGGCGTTCTTTTGACGGCGGTAAATTCGAAGGATCGCCGGGATCCCTAATCACCCGAAATCCACCCGCGTCTTAACAGCTCTAATTTAGAAACGTTATTCATTTACACGCCTCACGGAATCTACCTCCTGGGATGAGGCAAGATCCCAAAAGTGGTAGCACTATTGGATTTGAGGTAATCACTCCCACGAATCACTCCCAATCATGTCATGTCGAACAAGATAGAATTTTGACTGACCGTGATCCCATTTTCTCAATGCCAGCATGGTAAGACTGTAAAGAGTGCGCGAAATGGCCGATTTCCGAACTGGCAAAGAGCCGAGCGGGAACGGGCGTTCGGGCTTCATCGGCTGCTGCGCGCGCACCTCGCGTCAGGATCTGGTGGCGGCGCTGATGACGATGTGTCACGCACAAAATTATATAAAAATGTAAAATTTTGTACGAACAAGTTTAGATTAGAAACTTTTAAGAATATTCGTATAAACCGTATAAATTATTCTCATAAACTTCTTTCCAATATCAAATGCCTAAGATGATGTTAGTTTGATATTTTTCAGAGTACTTTAATGAATTCTCAACACGCAACAACCTCTCAACTTGTTTGGAAAATAAAACATCGACCCATAAACCTCCAACAAATGTTCACACAACCGACACACCACCCACGGTGATGATAATATCTGAGTATTTTTCTGTGAAAAAAATATAGTTTTTTTCGTCAAAAATTTTAGCTATTTGAAGACTGTTTCTTCAGGAATATACGAAATACTTTGAAACTGAACAATTTTCTGAGTTTTTGAAGATCTGAAACAAAACTCTAGGCTACCTTGGAAATAAACTAAGAATTTCTACGAAAACTTATCAAATTCGACCATATTTTTTCTAATATTCTACGAACGTGTTCCAAATATCTTACAAAAATCGTATCACAGTTTTGGAAAATTTCAAATGACCGTCCCCAATATGCTGCAAAATAAACTAAAAAAACATTCAGATTTCGATGGAAATTAGTACTCGAAATTTTTTTGGATCACTGATCAAGAATGTGAGGCCAGATTTGAAAAATTCAAAACAGCTGTCAACAAAATAAATAACGGGAAGATCAAAGGCTGGCTCATAGCGAGCTCAAACAAACTAGTTTTTTTTTCCAAATACTGATGAAAATACGTCTACATCAAGCCCAAGACCTGCTCATGACATGTTTTTATGACACCCGAAGGCACCTTCCTTCTCTGAATGCATACTACACTCCAGTTCTCAATGGTAGCTAGAGATACATGTGATTGACCATATCGACGGGTCCTAAGGAAACAGAAGCAACTCAGCGGGCAGTCTAGAACGGACGTAACTCGCCGTGCAGGATGGAGCAGACGTAACTCAGGAAATAACAAAAGAATTACAATGGAACTTTCTGAGTTACGTCTGTTCTACCCTGCGCGGCGAGTTACGTCCGTTCTAGCCGGCCCAGCGAGTTAAGGATGTACAGGCCATACAATCTCAACCAAAAGTGAGTCTCGTCGTCAATATTGAGTACTTCGAGATGAGATAAAAATCGGAAAAAAATCAACCACAATCAAGATGATAAGAGTATTCATTTTCAATAATAATAATGCCCAAAAGTTATCAACAAATTGTTTAAAAAAATCATTGTTTAACAAATTTCCTGGTGACGTTATTTTTTTTTCATGTCAAATGAATTCTTTAATCTTTCCGAATACACATGAATTTTTTCAGAATTTTGTCACTTTTTTGAAATTTCCGTTTTCGATTTTGAAAAATGGAGAAAAAAAATCTGAATTTTGGATATGTTATTGTGGAAACGATGTAGATTACAATTCCGAAGTTTCCGGAGCGTGGAACTAATAGTTTTGTGAATACAGCCTTTAGAAATTTCCGAAAACGGAAATTTAAAAAAAGAGACAAAATTCTGAAAAAATTCATGTGTATTCGGAAAGATTAACGAATTCATTTTACATGAAAAAAAATAACGTCACCAGGAAATTTGTTAAACAATGATTTTTTTAAACAATTTGTTGATAACTTTTGGGCATTATTATTATTGAAAATGAATACTCTTATCATCTTGATTGTGTTTGATTTTTTTCCGATTTTTATCTGATCTCGAAGTACTCAATATTGACGACGAGACTCACTTTTGCTTGAGATTGTATGGCCTGTACATCCTTAACGTCCGTTTCCTTAGGACCCGTCGATATTTATACAATAAGGGTGTACAAAACTCTGAATGGTTGTGTTTTCTGATTCGTGCGGATCTCGTTTGACAAACTTGACCCTCATCAGGAATTGACAACTTCCCGCCCTCGTGAGACAATATATCGTTATCTGTGGAAAGTGAAGACCGAAGTGCCGTAACGGAAGTTGGTAGCATTCGATCCCAAGATGACTTCGGCATCCTATCGAGTGACCGTGAATGAAAATTATACCGAGAAAAAATACAGTAGCGTCGTCGTTTGTTTTTACGGATCGTTAAACAGATCCCGATCCCTCTCGTCGAAAGATCCTGCGTGCCAAGGTCCTCCAGCTTCCACTTGCGGTCGATACGCGATGACCTAGAAAAAAAAATATATACCGATATCCGGTTCTGCGTACGCGTGAACCCGACGCGACGGTGTGCAGAAACCGCAACCCCTCGGCAATTGCTCTTTCCACTGCGTTTCGTTGATGTTCCACGTTTAATTCCGTCTGGCTATTTGGGTAAAACGATACAAACCCCGTTTCTCGGTGGAAGCGAAACACAAGGATCGATGTCGCTTTTCTGTGTACTCCCCCCACCCCGAAACGAACCTAACGAATGCGCGACAACCGTTAAATGAACGTGGGTTCGGGTCGTTGTCAAGCATTTATTTAATTTAACTGAACACGAAGCTTTTGTACATCGTTTTCGTTTATTTTCGGAACCGTTCGTGATCTCTATTGGCTTCTCCAATTATCGAAAAATCGTTCTTTTTTGTTTTTCGTTTTATTGCCCCGAAAAATTTAACGTGATAACAGGCAACGGTTTCCTACCCCTAATCAACGATCCTCGCGAGCCTCGACCTAGTCGATTTTTGTTTTTCCTCATTTCGTCACCCTCTCTTTTCCGTTTCCTCCCTCGTAGGTGGTCGCTGCCCTGAGCCACCCTTCAGAAACCGAATCGCTCCGAGATGTGGACGCTGCCGCTGACCAACCTACCGTAGACTCATTTGATTAGCTATCCCTGTGTGCCTTCTGGATCAGCGGGTTACCGTTCGTTCAGGATAAATCTGCCACAAAGTTCTCATCAAGGGGAAACGGACGCGAGAACCAAAAAAAAAAAAAAAAATGAGGCGGTGATTTTGTTGCGAATTGCGAGCTTGCGGGGGTTCAACTCCCCCAGATCGTTTTTATTCTCACTGATCCATCCTAGGTTTGAAGATTTTTTAGATCCTGCATAACCGGAGGAACATTCGTTGGTTGGGAGCAATTTATTGCGTTGAAGTGTTCCAGTTTCGAATTTCTCACTCGGTCCTAGAGGAGGTCGTGAAATTTTAGCGAGGCCGTTTTGGTGGCAGGTGTGTGAATCTATCTCGGGTGTTCGAAGCCTGTCTACAGGTGTGGAATCATCTATTTACGCAACTTCGACTGCAGACCGCTCTCGATATTGACAATCGAACGTTTAATCAACGTTCAAACAAACTAATTGTTATCTCTGGTAGCGAGGGCTCAACCAGGTGTACACCGAATCGTACGTTTCATGAGGCCACTGGACACAGCTACTGGTGAAACTGCATATTTACACTTGAAAGTGTACGCGTTTCTCGTTCGACAAATATTAGCCAAATCTGTAGTGGTATTTAACGCCAGTTAAAACGGGTCCGACACTCGTAGCTCCACTTTTTGGAACCAGAATTAATGGATTCTGAAGTGGATGTTGGGACGAATACGATGTGTTTTATCAGTCCGAATTTCGCCCTTTCATATTTCTCTTCATTTTCGAAGCTCTTATTTTGTAAAAAACAAAAATTGACTTTTTTCCGCTCAAAATGTGAAGCCGGAAAAGGAGTTGAGTTATGAAAAAAAAAAGAAAAAAAACGGTAAATAATAACAATAAAGAGTAACACGAGCGTGATATGAGCTTTAGTTTTAGTGCGATGGCGGTAAAGAGTCCGGGAGTACGGGCATCTCGCAAAGCTTCCATGGCTCGTCGTAAAACTCGTATCACGTGAGCTTTTTACGTCCCTGCCCCTTCGTGGATATTCGTCGTGGAAACGTGTTGTCCTGGATAACTTAAAGTCACGGTACCGTTCGCATCAACCACATTCCTTACCTTTACTTGGACTTGGGAGCAAACGCTTTCGCGGAAGGCCAAAGTTGACCTTTGTTGTGTCGAGTTTAACCGCTGGCTGACACGTGTCGGACTTAATGTCCGCCGTCCCGGAACCAAAATTTGGAACTGGCCGAAAACCTCATTGCCATATCTCCTCAAGTTAAACAATGGCTCGTACGAATGCTATTCGCGTAGTTCCACCGGTTCCTCCGCAACTGTGGATCAGAGCCACGTGAAAAATCATTTTCTGAATCGTTAGGAGTGAAAACAACGCGACTCCGGTGAATTGAGTGAGTCTGTCACTCTCTCATTGTCAGAGTGAAATCCACCAGCGATTTGACTGAACAAATCACTCGGAGAAAGATTGACATCCCACTCGATTAGAGTGGATAATCTCTCAATTGGGTTTGCTCTACTTTCAGTATCGCATTGGTTAATTTTCCGTCCATTGGAATGAATTTTCACTGCAAGAAATTGAATTTCTGAATAGGAGAAGACGAAAATGATCAAATAATAGAAAGCCTGTTCAGATGCCGAAGAGCTGTGATCCAATTATGGAAAAGTGAACTTTTTCAATGTCGACGTCTCACTTTCTTTGGAAAGCAATCCTTCATCTTTTGAGTGAGGGAAATTGAAAAACAAAATTTGTGGACCAAGTTATCAGCAGAAGAGGGACTAGATTGTCGCCCAATTTCGATAACTGACCACAACTTATCGCAGGATTTTTTTTCCACAGTTTTCCTCATTCACATGGTGAAAAATTGCTTTGCGAAGAAAATGAGACGTCGAGAGACACAATCGAATCAACTGTGTGTCTGAAACCTTACGACAAGTGATTTTGAGAAAGTCAATCCTTCAATGAGTATTGAACTCAAGGAAACTTTGAGGATTCGAGATGAAGATCCAGGAGTGAATTAAGAATATGAAAATTTACAGACTGTGTGTGTAACGCAAGCCTCTAAAGGCATTGAAAATATCACCTGTTTTCTCGTTCCTAGTGCATTTCGTTTTGATATATTTGGATCCGTCGCATTTTGATTTGAATTCGCGTGAAATAAGCTTTTTGAAAATTCTAAGTCTGACAGATCGATGATCGGTAACAATCTGACACATCGAACATCCATGAGCTTTTGTCCATCTCTCGTCTTTTGCCATATTTTGTCCGCTGCAAAATTTGTACACATTTTTTTACACATAGAGAATAATTTATAATGGATCTTGAATTCTCCTTTGGATGAAACAGAATAGTTATTTTCCTGTCGCACATTTTCCCCGAGATATTTTTCCGTAGAATAAACCGTAATGAGGTAAAATTCGTTGCAACTCTGATTGACTGAATTTTTACTCTTAAGGACTGAAAAAATCGCTCTCGAAAGTCACTTATTGTCCCTCTGGCACAATTTTCACTCTTGTGGAGTGAATAATCACCCCAAAGAATTTAGAAAGTGGATCGTTCATCGCAAACAACGAGGGGTTATTTTCAAAATTGTGAAAATTTGCATGAAATTTTTCCGCCGCGCAAAAATTGCGGTTAACTATGCGTTTTTTTTTTTATTTCCTGGTCGAACGAAAAATTGACGCGGAAGAGACTGCACACGCGTTCGGGGGGTAATTCGAATTAAGCTACGGTCGTTTGGATTGAATTTCAAATTTACATATCCAAATTATTCATCGAAAACCTGGGCTTCCGGTTGTTTGTTTTTTCTCTTCTCTATACATTCTATATTTTCCCTACAAAATTCAGTACGATTACGTCTGCGTGATATTGTACAACATCAATTCTGTAGAGTTACCCGGATCAATATTTGTCGTAACAAAACAGTAATTTAACGTGAAACAAGATGTTTCTCCAATTTTCACAGTTCACCTAAGAATTTTTTTTTCACTACAGCTGCATTCGCTACGATTTTTTTTCTTTTCTTTTTCATTCCTGTAATAAGAGACGTGCCATAAATTTCTCGTAATATTTTACGAACAGTACTTTTTCCCGATCAAATCCTAAGTCCACAGGCTCTCGTCGTTCTGGGGGGAATACGCCATCGATCATCTTTAATCGCGTTTCGTACTCGAAGAGGACGGGTCTAATCGGTGATTACCAGATAAACCTCTTCGTCACGTCGTGCTTTAACCTAACATCATCGTTCTTGCGGAGCCTCGATCACACTTCCGCAAAGGCTCGGTGTCTTATTGTCCGAAAAAAACGGATTTTTTGTTTTGTTTCAAATTCAGCAATTTGTTTCCGATAGAGCGATGGGCGGTTTACTTGACTGGATATAAAGTGACTGCGGGGTGTAAAACGTGCGAGATAAAATATAACGTGAGATAAAGCGGATGGAAAGTAAAATGGAACGGAAGCTTAGACTCCCCTTGAAAAAGAGAAAAAATTGAGTGATACTTTAGAAACAAGCCTTAATATAAATAACCTCAAAGGGAAAAGCTGTGAGCTTTATTTTGCCACTTTCGTTTTACCGCACATGGCACTTGTCTAGATTGAGAAAAACGGAACGTGAAAGTAGATTGAGAAAAATATTTCAAGTGACACGTCAGAATGTAAAGAATAACCTGATTTCGTCGTCTTTTGATTTCGTTGTGTTTTTCTGTTTCTTTCGTTGATCACTTCCCGATCTCGAGGGGCGAGGGCAAAGCTAGAATAATATAATTTTGTCGTAGGCATTTCGTCTTCCAAAGCGTGGAAGTGCAGGGTGAAGGTTGTCGCGGGGATGAGCCAAAAAACCGGAAATCTAAATGGGAATCTTATCTGGAAAGTCTGCTGTTAGTAGAATTTGCTAATTTACTTTTTAACGAAAACTTCTGGAGTTCCGCGCTTGCAAATCCCCGCGCTTTCGTGGTTCTACGAGTTTAAGCCGCGAACCGGGTTTAGATTGAATTCTGATTTTTTTTTGTTCCCCCTTCTCTTCATGGGCGCTTTTTGCACCACCGCGATAAACGAGGCTATCCCCCTCATTCTGCTCGTCGTGAATTTTAAACACCCACCCTGATCACCGTCTTTGATATTACAGCTTCAATATCACAAGGCTCTCCTCGTCATTTTTATTTTATCACATGTGCATACTATGGCTTTAAAAAAACATTTTTCCTCCGCGGAAATATTCGCTCCTCCCTTACGTCAAGTTATGCCTCTTCCAACGGGCCTCGACGGCCTGTTTTTGCTCTAGTCTTTCGACATTATCTTCCGCTCTAGGAGCTCCAGCTCCGTCTGGCGTTTCTTTTACCGCATTTTATATCCACCGATACTCCCGAGTGGCTGGGGTAAATAGTTTGTGCGAGGTTTGGGGGATGACAAGGAGCCCGGGACTGGCATGGCGCGTCGTATTTCAGAGTCCGTCTTCAGACATTAAAGGCGCTTCGAAAGACAAAAGACGAACGATCGAATTGCTGGGAGGCACGAGAAGAAGGCGAGATGGTAAAATGGCGAAAAGGCGAGATGGCTAGGGGCTCAAGAACGGAGGGTGACATGGAACCGAGCCAGGACTCAACTAGACTGATCTTCGCTGTACATTTCCGTATTACTCTTCTTCCACAACCCCGGGGAACATCGGTTTGACGCCGAACATCACCTGCCCATTCTTTTCCAACAGGAGGGAACCGATATTGAAACCACTATCCATCGTCGACACCGAGAAAATGTTGTCGTCATGATCAGCAGCTTGACGTCGCACAGTGGTTCAGAACGGCCTAATCGCCGGCCAAAAGTCGAAAAGTAAGAATAATAATTCGAAAATTTCCATTATAAGGTTTTTGGGGTCGCTGATTACGAATCTGACATCAAAATTATGAAATTCAAAATGGCGGACCAAAAATGGCGGACATGTTCGAAAAATAATCACTTTAACGGTCTGAAAATCTCGACTATGAGGTTTTTGGGGCCGCTGATTACGAATCTGACATCAAAATTATGAAATTCAAAATCGCGGACTAAAAATGGCGGACATTTTCGAAAAATAATCACTTTAACGGTCTGAAAATTTCCTCTATAAGGTTTTTGGGGCCGCTGTTTACGAATTTGATATCAGATTGAAAACATTTGAAATTGCAAAATAAAAAACAATTTTGTAGATATATTTTGAATGTTTATTTCATCACACGTGGATAATACATTATGAGAATGAAAATCATTATTAAAATTTTGAATGCTATATGAAACAGGAAAATAGACAAACCGTGATGGTTACGACCGTGTCCAGCCATTTTCCATGAGCGGCGTCAAAGCGCTCCAGTGTTCTGTGGCTATCCTGCCATTTTTTTTTTAAAAGAAAACAGAACATTTCTAAAAAATTTTCGTCCCTCGTCTGAAATGACGACCGGACATCCTTCGGAATCACTGAAATGTTTCTCTAGAACTTCCATCTGCCTCGCAAAACTGGAACCCCATTCGTTCTGTAGCGCCGAAAATATTTTTCGGCGTGTACAGTTGATTTCTTTGCACGTACCTCCTGTTGAAACGTAAATAGTTAAATATATTGTGTATCTCCAGGATACTTGTAAAGAGATAGAAAATATCTACAAAAACCCTTTATACCTGGGCCTCAGGTATAGAAAGTTGAGCGGAGTATCGCTAGTCACAGTGCGTAACGCGCGCGACAGTACGCACGGTAACAGTAAAATTGTTGTTATTCAAAAAAGGCAAAAAACGGCAAGCTGATTTTTACACATTCCATGAAAGATAGTTCAAGGAACATATCCGCGCCAACGCCAAGGTCAAAATGTTTTAAAATTTTTTTGTAGCTCTAAAAATGTATTTAATAGAAAGCGAAAAATTATGAAAATCACGGCTACCGTTAGCGTAACGTTTCATAAATAACAACAAATATTCTGGAACATTGAAGTACATGAAAGTTTCTACATACCTTGATGAACATTTTCCATTTTGAAAAATTAAAATCGGTCACGTAGTTTTTTAGTTATGCACTATTTTGTGGAACGCCGTGAAACTGTGGAGCGACGCGGCGCGTGCCTCTCTCCACGAGAGGCAACTTTCGACTGGCACAGGGAAGCAGGTATACAATGTTTCGACCTAAGCCTATGCAATTTGTATGCCCCAAACACTTCCCTACAAGAATCCATTTCAAAAACATTGATCTTTTAACCGTCACCTTTCGACTTTTGGCCGGCGATTAGGCCGTTCTGAACCACTGTGCGTCGTGATTGATAGTATTTCCAATAGTAACACCTTCGGCTGAAATAATTGAAAAATCGACCCTGGCAGATCAGAACTTATCATCAGGCCACAAGTCTTACATCGATAATGGGAAAGTACTGACTGCGAAACATAACTCATACCACAGGTTGTCAAAAGAAATGTTTAATATCAGAAAAACATTGACATGATGAACAGAATATCGAACATTGATCATTCAAGTCATGAATAGGGTTTGGACCACTCCAGCAGTTCTGGCCACTTCTTATTAGCGCTCATTACTTATTTCTGGTCCTGATCGATTGCTCATATAAATTTGGCTTGAAGAAAATCCACGATACAGTTTTTCAATACCTAATTAGTCACGGTTCAATTTGATTGAAAGTTGAGGTGGGTTGTTGATACCTTTTTCACCATTTGTGGCCAAGGCTTTTTGACATGCGATTGCTATGGCGAATAATAGCGAAATTGATATCCCGCACCCCACGTCCCATGTGAATGTTGTTTCATTGTTTCGGAAGATAAGTAGTATTTTGAGTAGATATCGATCAGTGTTCAAATTAGTCACTTATACGACTTAACTATTAACAGTTTTTCGAATTATGTACCAATTATCTTAGAGTTCACGATCAGTGTCACAACATGTACCATCTTTCATAGTTTTCTGAGGATGCTTCGATCAAAACCTCAATAAAATTCCTTTCTGATCGTCAATGATGACCGTCGAACTGTTCACTACCATTCATACAAAAGATACCAGTGGAACCATATACAATTTTTGAGAATGCAATATAATAAGAAAACCTACTCATCAGTCAATGGACATGACGACCACTATGGCCATGGTGTGATGACTCCGTGAACAGTGAACTGATTACACACAAATGATGATTACTCGAAGAACATGGTAGTGGCTACATGGACACTGGAGTGGCTGGGTGAACAAGACGATGACTCGATGGACATGGTAGTAACCACATGGTAGTAACCACAATATTGAAGTGGCTACATGAACATAATGATGATGACTTGATGGACGTCGCAGTAGCCACATGGACTTAACGTTGACTCCATGAACATTGAATTGGCTACATGAACATAATGATGAGGACTTGATGGACATCGCAGTAGCCACTTTGACTCGACGATGACTCGATGAATATTGAAGTGGATACATGAACATAATGATGATGAGGTGATGGACATCGTAGTAGCCACGTGAACTCATGATGACTTGACGGGCATGGTAGTAACCACATGGACTTGACGATGACTTTATGGACATGCTGTTAGCGACATGAACTTAACGATGACTTGATGAACACAATAAATTTGATGAATAGATGACGACTATGCATATTCGCGCAGCTACAAGAACATTATAATTACTCCATGGACACGATCATAGCTTTCATGATATAGCACGGTGATGCACATAGCAGCAATCACCATATTTACTTAACAAGGAGGTCCACCACGGCCGACTTGAAACTCGAACACTACGTTCTCCTCATTTAATTTCTGTGAAGGAACATTTGCAACCGCCACTATGTCATTTTATCCGGATCGGAACTGCGTGGTCAGAGTCGATGTGCCAGTTCCAGTGTATTGGTATGATAACGACGGTAGATTAATTTACCGGAATTTATTCATCGCGACCGTTTGACAGTCATTCTTCGGATTCCCGGTGTTTTTTAGAGCACCGGAAAGCAACTAGTCCACGTAGTATAAATTCGTGATCGAACGGTGTTCGAACTCGCAATATTCAATTGACACGTAGGAGAGAGTGTGGATAGGCTTCGAACGGATGTGAGAAAAACAGTAGGTGAGAGGGGGAGTCCTATAAAACCCGTAGGAGAAGAACGGCGAGAGAGGACATGCGTTCGATTCGGTATAGCCGAAACGTGCCAGGCATACGAAAATGCAAATGAAAAATGCTTTTACCTATATAACAGTTCCGCGGGCTCCGTCCCGCCCGGCTCTATGTCCTATCTATCTCGTATCTCGCACCCCCTCGCTCAGAGCTTCTGGAAATTCTCAACGCAGACTCTTTCTGCCTCATCCGAAACGACGATAAGAAGAACCTCACCCCGTGTCAGTAGCTCGATCAAATTCACACGATTTACCGAAGAATGGATTCCGCTGATCATCCCACCCTCTTACCAGTCGTATTCACACGTGAAACTCGGGATGACAATGAGACCAGAAATTCGACAGAGATTCAATTTCGAAACTGAATTACTCATTTTTTATTTCAGAGATTTGGAAAGCCTTCGATCCCTTTCGACGAAACTGACGGTAACACTTTTCCTAGACCACGCAGCGAAAATCGTGATTGCAACTCAATTTGCATGATTGGACCTCGTCCCGAAGCCAGAGGATTGCCTGGATCAGAATATTTTTCTTTCACTCCTTTTTAACCGTGGAAGGGCGAGATTTTCATTCATCGCTACTTTTCGTCGGCTGAAGTGGGTCGCAGACATTCGCCTCTGCGGTTAGGCTGGTGGAAATAGGGGCTCCCGGATCCCCAGGACGAAGCGTGGTGTAAGTGAAAAACATTATTACGCAAAGAATATTAAAGTACAAAGTGTTTTTGGGGGTTGGGTCGGGGTTGGTAAAGTTTTGTCGCGTTAAGGGAAGCTTCGCAAAGTAGATAGCCAAAGTATCAAGGGCGCAGTTTGGTCTTTATAACTTTTCGGACTTTGAAAAATAATATATACAAAAGCTCCGCAAAACCTCGGCAGCGTCAGCATCTGGGACATTGCGTTCGACGGGAAATGGAGAAAGAATTTTTTTCCACCTCGAAAATCGGATCCGGGAAAGTTCTCAAACCCTCGGATCGACTTATTAGGGACCTCCTACGTCCTACAGCATCCATTGGAGTGAATGATAAATTCGCGAGACGGTCCAAAAGGCGAGATTGAAAGGCCGCTAAAACGCGCTTGACTACGTCCGTCCCTCTGTCCGTGGCACCCTTATTCCCCTTTTCGGGACCGGATTCTCTGTGCCCTGACACGATTGGGTGATGTATTCCCCGGTACCGGCCTCCGGGGTTAATGGATTTCCTACGAACGTACCTACCTTTGGCTGCCCTCGAATTCTCGCACCCTGTGTAACGCGGGCTCGAACCACGTTAACCCTTTTTTGAAACGTATTTTTCCTCGAATTTCATGCGGCTTTGTGGAAGAGAGTCTGAAAGGGATACTTCCGGGACCGGCTATCATAATTCTGTGTTGATGATTTTGAAATATCGTAGACGTTTCAACCACAAATTCAAGACGATATATTGACGTTCATGTGAATTTCGAGATGGAAGAGAAATTTTGATGGATGTACGACGTGGTGAGAAAATTCCAATCACTATCGGGGCCAAACTCTCTTGCCGTTATTTCATTTTTTCTTCTTTCCTGTATCACCTCACAGTTGGACCGATACAAAAAAAATTCCGAGATCCCGAAAAGATATTTTAATAGAAATTGGAAGATTCAAAATCATGTCTAATTTGTCGAAAATCCATATTTTTTCCAATATATTCGACCGTAAAATATTCTCACTTCACTCGTCAATAATTTTTACCAATCGACAGACAAAAATGAAAAAATGAGCGAATCAGAAGATGAAAAGTCATTTTCAATCATGCATGAGAAACTTTTGGAACAAAAATTTTAGACATTGTCCAACGCCACCAAATATAGTAATTTTGTTCTTCATCCTCTCATCAACATCATAAAAAATCTAAACATGTTTTGACATGTATGATTATTGATCTCTGGATGCATTCTTTTTCTGCTTGCATTTGTTGATTCATCTTAACTTCTATTCGAATCGGATAATTTCCATTCTGACCATTCTGAATTTTGCAATTTCGAAGCTCAAGTATTTTCGAGCAAATTGGACGACTTCTGGGCTCCTGGCATTGGTCCAACTGCGCACCTGGTTGGCCGTTGGAAACTTGTCTCAATCACAGTAGTGAAGAAATGGCACTTTTGAAAAGTTCAATCTTGCAATTTTCACCGGCAAATATATAAATTACCGGATGTTTTGAAGGAAAATTCCCCTTTTGAATGATTTTTTTTCTAAAAAATTCTGGATTTGAATTGAAAAATTGTTGTACTTCCTTCACAGGAAATATTACGATACCAGCCCAATGATTGAAAACGAGATACTTGATGGTCTCGGTTCGAAATGGGTTGAAATCGCAGTCACTTGATCTTGGAGTACAACTTCTTGCATGGACCCGAATTGTGTTGTTTATATTCTTGACAGTGTGGCGGAATTTCCATTTTCCTCTTCGACAAAGAGCACCAAATTTAATTATCCGTAAATTGATGCAAATATGCTGAATTTGTTGCTGCTCAAACAAATCTGAATTCCAAAATGTCTGAAGGAGACTGCAGACGATAAATTAAACTGACTAAATTACAATAGAGGCTAGTACAGGCATGCCTTCGGGGGCGTGTTACGTATATTTAAGATACTTTCCAGGTTGATTAACCGCGTTGCCAGATCCACTGGGTGGCGATGTAAATCACTAAAATTGTATCCTGAATTTTGATGCGTAGGAAGCTGGGCGAAATTCGGGTTGAGAATAATGGACCTTCGGCCGTTGGCTAATTAGCATAAAAATCAGTGAAAAGGTTTTGATAAAGAGCGCAATCTTTTTCTTTGTATAGTAGCATAATAAACCTACCCGTGCATATCGTAGCAGACATACAATGATTGTAGAGTAGTAGCTGTTATAATTACAACCCTTTTTACACAGCTTCTAAAACAACACTTTAATTACTGTAATTCCATTTCATGCAGAGTGTGCGTTATTACTATACAGTCGAGAGCCACCCGGCTATCCAACTCAAACTGTTATTATATTATGTGTGTTTACGTTCGAAATTACCCTCATGATTCAACTCTTATTCGAATTACCTACTTCAGACGTATTATTTTTCACCGTTTTTCATTTTTGCATTAAACTGAAATACTTTTGCACATATTTGTTCGGAATGGCGTCTAGAATTCCGCTTCTACTTTTTTTAATATTGAGGAGTAGAACGAAATAATGAGAAAGAAATTGATGAAAAATTGAAAAAATGGGTTGAAATGAGTAAAGTAATGTGAAATGGAAAGAAAGGAATTTGAAATTGAGAAAAAAAATTATTTTGCAAGAAAAGAAAAAACTGAGAAATGAAAGAGATAATTTGGAAAAAAAATAATAATAAATTGGAATAATTCAAATAGTTTCAAAATATAGAGAATGAATGAAAGGATGTTAAAATAAACCAAAATAAATCAAAATGAATGAAATAATGTGAAATTAAAAGGAGAAATTTGAAATAAAGAAAATAAATTGGAATAATTTGAATTATTGTACATAAAGAAAAATTGAAATATTGACTTATTTTCCTCTCGTTCGGAATGTTTCCAAGTAATAACAATTCAACTCATCATGATTTTTGATTTCAGGTGGTGATTCGGATTGGATGAATTTTCCGAAATATGCAACGTATTTTAGTCCGTCGAAATTACGTTCTGTGTCATCTGATTCCAATTGAGAATCCTGTGGCTCGTTGGACGGTGGAATTACACGTGTTTGCCTTTGGTAGGGTGCAGGTTTATAAGGCTGTGCGGAGGGCACGGACGGGATAATCGTAAACCATTTATCGAGCATTTCATTCCATGTGGTAGCAGATTATATATACATATATTCGCAGACGATTAGAGTTCAATACAAGGGAACATCGGCAATTGAACGTACACGCTATCAATCAATGTTAAACGCCGATCAAACGGGACGCACAGGAATAGCTGGTACGTTCGAAGCCCAGCTCTGGTGGTACCATCCCTGTCAGCCTCTCACCCTGTTTGTGGACTGGTCCGGTCAACCAGAGGATAACTCAAGCGCTGCATGGTAATGATAATTCAAATCCTGTTTGCTGTCTGGTTGCCCTGGGTGCGAGCTTCCATTTTGGGGATGCAAAACAAACGGGCTGAAGATTAAAAAACAACGTGCGGATAAATCGAGGCCATATTTCACGGGATCGGAGTTCATCCCAATTGTGGAATGGAACCAGAATTACTTGAGGCGAGAGAAAGACAATTTTTGAATTCTATCTTCGATTGAGAATTTTTTTTCATTCACGCTCTTGAAATGGGAAAAGAATCACGTTCCATTTTCCATTTGACATGGCATAATATTTCTTCCTGACTTTACACCCGCCTAACGTTACTTCTGTTCCTCTGGAAGCTGTTATTCCGTGAAATAGGAATCCGGCTTTTCGGGGATCTGAAATTCAATCCGCGGAAAATGCAGTGCGCGAAAAAATATCTCGTTTCGCAGAGATGGTCATCATTATTTGGAAGCTGTTTCTAGAGTACGAAATGTGCGTGAAAATTTCGTGGATTTCCCGGAACGAAAAGCGTGTGGAAAGACCTGCGGTCAGAAAATCCCCTGTGTAAAAGGACGTGCATAAAAAGTGGCGAAACAGGCCATTGTCTACGAATATATTCCCCGGATTCGTGAAAGAGTAATTTTTGAGTGGGATAGTAAAAAAAGGAAACGGTCTTACCCAAACGGTCGATCGAACCCAAGAATTTGCGATTCAAGGACACACTTTTAACCCTAGTCAGTTACTTGGGGTCCAGATGACCCCAACTTCAACTTCTCCGCAATATTTCGCATAGAAGATGCTTGAATCTGAACCTGTGGCGGCATCTATTAGGAGTTTGAAGTGTTGACAATACGTTGGCTCCATAGCAGTTGCAAGCAAAGCGTTAGTCTAGCTTTGGCAGCCGATAAACAAAGTCAAAATCAAGAAAACCTTTACTTACGATCTTCAAAATAATAATACTTTTCGTAACACCTCCATGGGAAGTTCGACTCCGCGCACTGTAGAGGGTGCGCGAAATGGCTGATTCCCTTACCGGCCGAGAGCAGTGCCGGAATGGCCACATTCCGACACTCTCCTCGGTCGGTAAGAGGATCAGCTATCTCGCACATTCTCCACAGTCCGCGAAGTCAGACTTTCTATATCATATCAGGTTTTATACAAAAAATAGGATGTGGATCTCGTGCGGGTTGGCGATTCGTAACTCGTGTGAATGCCGACACTCGCCTTTTTTAGTTCTTCGCTTTACGTATTTTTTACGAGGCTCGAATTTAATTGTATATCAAATATCTAATTCGGGCTCATTGTAGAAATCCTAAAGTACTTCCAGGAATCTTTCCGTTGTCAAATTGTCAACAGAATCAATATGACTCCAATTCAAAGTTAGCTGGGGTCTGGGTGACCCCGTCTAAGTAATGTGGAAGTTTCAAGAGTTGTAAGTGCCTAGGGTTAAAGCTCTACCTGATCCTATTTCATCGATCGCTGGGTTTCACTGTGCTAAAATAAGCCTGACTTCCATCCGTTTCGTCAGTGGAAGAAGGATAGAGAAATAACGCAAAATAGTGTATTTCGTAACAAGTGCGGAAAGTGGTGGATATCCGTTGATTGTGAAGCATCTTCACGTGCCAGACAGGCCATTTTTGGTAGTTCCTGCGATTGAAAGTTTAATTTTCGAAATCTGTGTGAGATGCGAAAAGTGCCACATTTTCAAATTTCACTTTCCGCACTAGGGCTTCACTTTCGTTTGAAAATTAGGCACTTTTCGCACGATTCACAGGCTCAAGAATCTGAAATTCAAAATACCTCGAAGACTAGCTCATAGTCGCTTTGCATTCGATTTTCGTGTGTATTTATAATTCATCCTGCGCACTCAACGCGATATTTTTTTATACCTTTTTTTCGATATGTGTTTTGGGTGGGTTGAATAAACAAGCGCCTTTTAGTCGGTTGAACTTTATATCGACGGTGCGCGGGTCCAGCTGTATCGAAAAGAGCAGGGAAGTAGAGAAGAGTAGATAGTACAGCGTACAGAGCTGAGTTGTATGCACAGATAGGTACACCGACTATTCGTGCTTCCCATTGCAGATAACCTCTGCGGCCACAAAATTCAAACCGATAAATTTTATTTCCCAGGTAGCCTCTGGGCCCTGCCTTCGCAGATAGAATAGCTCCGTATACATGCACTGAAATAATACATTTTCCTCCTCCTTAATTTAGTTCCAATTCATTTCGTACCGTTTCGTACCATCCGGGATTATAGCAGGAAAGTTGTGACGCTTAGACCCTGTTGGAACAGCTTCATTTCACCGATTTCAAAGAGGATTCGATATCCATATACTTTTTAAAGCTTCAAAAATCACCTGCCAATATCTTCACCCTCGGGTTCATCGCCTGATTTGCGATATTGTCCAGGTAATTATGGAGGGCTATATCTTTGAGTAACATTTCTGGAAAATTTCGAAACGGTCCACTTTTTCGAATCTTTGATGCCATCTGGGAGATTTCGACAGATTTCCAAAGACTCTGAGAGTTTTTCAAGCTTTTCGATTCAGAAAATTTGGAACGGTTTTGAAAAATTCGAAGGAAATTCAAGGGATCACAAATAATTTATCCAGATTCGGATCGTTGTTGGGTATTATGAAGTTTCAATGTTTCAAGAGTTTAAAAAAGTTTTTTTATAACACCTGCGTGGAAAGCTTGATTTTCGATGCCTGTGTCTGGTTTGGAAAGGGCCCCTTTTCAGATGAGTGAAAAAACGTAATATTTCTTCACTATCGCGCAGGCGCAATCGTGCATTATCGTCATTATTTCACTAACAGGCATGCGCACATCGTGCATTATCGTCAATATTTCACTAACAGGCATGCGCACTTCAAGCAATCTACGTTTCTTCACTATCACGCACGCGCACTTTGAAATAAGTCAGTCGTTCAGTAGCGCCATCGGTCGGTGGCGACGTCCAAGCGTCCGCGAAGTGGCGCCCCCAGGCGGCAGCGATGTGTCAACTTAGATTATCGCCTAACTTCAGGTTGGTTATGGTCGGCCATTTGCTCAGCTGTCAGATATTATTCGTCTGCATCTCAAATCAAGCTTTCCCGCAGGAGTTATAAAAAATATGGTGTGCGATAAGTGCGGATAGGCGACATCTGCCTCGTGTGAAGTTTGAATCACTCGCTCGGCTCGCACAGCATTCACACTCGTCTCGTGTCATCCCGCACTCGCCTGCGGCTCGTGAGTGAACGACACTAGACTCGTATGAATGCTGGCTGCTCGCCTTCGCTCGTGTTGCAAACTTCACACTCATCGGATATCGCCTTCTTTCCGCACTTATCACACAATATACTATTGAAATATTTCAAGAAATTTCCATAGATTCACAAAGATTTGCACACTAGATTTTGCAAGTGGTTGAGAAATTATTATACAAATTTCACCTTTAGATACATATTCGGAAACATAGAATTATAGAGATCGATCATAATGATACGTTATGTGGTTTTTGAAAGTGCGCATGCGCGAACAAAGCCGTAGGGAGAAAAGTAGACGATCCGCGATCTGCGCATGCGCCAAGTTCCCTCGCCTCAGCTGGAAAACAGAAAGTAGATCACGAAGGTTGTGCAGATACGACAACTTTCAACTTTCTCTGACTGTTCTCTAGTGGGGTGTTCCACATATTCTACACTAGCATTATAGAGGCCAAATTTTGTTTCGAACCAGTATCAGAAAGGAAAATGATTCCCGAATCTACGAAGACATCACTGCCATGTTCTTGCAGAATTTCTGACTTGGATTTCAGTCAAAGTGTCCTTTGGTAAGATTGACAAGAATTTGAAAAATCCTGTTCACTTGGTGCACTTCCTTCAATGCATTGATATTTGCAATTGGACAAACAATTTTTTCAAACTGTACACAAAAAGGTGCGTCTTTCAAATGAACACGGAACTTTTTGATAATCAAATAAAATTGAAAATCGTTTCTGTAAAAGCTTAGAGAGTTCTATTGCCAATGAAATGGTTTCTTTTATGGGTTTTTTGGACACTCAGTTTGGCTAGAATCATGGCCACCATCTCAATTGACATTCTGCAAGCTCCACTTCCGCGGCCTCTGAAGCTGTCATGATTTTATGGATAGATCTGTTTTTTTTTTCTTGAATGAATCTCAAATTGTGTGCTTTTGGAACTGCTGACGTTTATTCGGATTGACTTCAATCATCTTAAGGTTATTGTATTTCGAAGGCATTTTTGTACAATGTACCTCCTCAACCGTTTCATGGTTTGCTGATATAGAACATCAAATTGAAAAGATATCAACCATACGATTTCCATGAGCTCGGAAGTCCCGAGGTTTTCGAGGTCACTGAATCTGAATATGGTGTCAGAAATTGAAAGTTCAATCCAGTGGATCTAATATCGTAGAGACACAATTCGAGCAGGAAGTCGAATTTCGTGGAATGTATGCGGCTGAATACCGTATATGATCCAAACGAATGCATCGTTTGACCCATCGTTGCAAATTATGAACAAAAGCTTGGACATAATTTTTTTAATTCGATATCCTTTTGAAATGAAGAAAAATTCTAAGGATTTTCAATTGAAAAATTGATATTAAAGTTGTTGTTCACAAAGGAAAGCACTGATTCGACTTATAATTTTCCGGTCTGTTGAGGATATCCCAAATTCGTTCGCGACTCGTTTGTAATCCGTGGAAGAATTGGATAATGAGAGACTCCCTATCGATTCCGCCTCATTCAATCCGGAACGATCCGGAAAGTCAGGCAATTGCGGCGATTTTCAGTATCTGGCAGAGATGCCTACCCCGCTGTATAGTGTAATGCTTAGTAGAATCAGTCACGCAAGGAAGTCAGCCGGTCAATTACCTGGCATCGTTGTCTCCCGTATCATTTCACTCGAATCAATCATTCCGGAAGGTTCACGGTTCGCTTTTGCACCGGGACCAGGGTTCCGCTGAACGCGAATCCGAAAATACATCCGGGAGAACAATCAGAAACCCAAAACGGAGCCTTGGCCGCAGGAACCGAGCCCGGCGAAAGAGGGTGGCTGACGTTTCCTGCTCCGAAACAAGGCCGATCAAAATTACAAAGCTTTTAGTTTGTTTCAAGTCATTGGAAAGACGCCATCTGCCACTTGATTCAGTCATGCTCATACCATCGGAAACAGGGAGGAACCGGCTTAGCCGAGATAACGAGCTTATATCCGGACAACGCATTGTTCCAAGACATCGGAAAGCCCCAAGCCAAAAGATTCATCCGAGCTGAAACAAGCATTGACGGAACTCACTTTGAGCGTTTCTCTCATGCTTTGCGACGCGGATCTGAATCTGAAGAAAAGCTCAAAGTTACCTCGACAACTTGCTAGCCTCTGGTCATGGTGTTCCCTCTTTGTTAATTTTTGTTACGCTCGATGTACACCAGCGCTGTGGGCAGTGGATTAATTTCCTCTGGTACCGCACACACTTCACCGCAAAGATGTTTAATTATTCAAAACTTTGTTCACGTCGGCCCTGATCTTCAGCTCCAGTAAAACCGGAATTTTCATGTTTTTTTAATTCGCTTTCAACGTTCATTGTTTCATCCCCGACCCTCGATCTTCTGTTTTCAGAGTAAAACAAAAGATGTTGTGATCATATCGATTCGGTGGTTTTCGAATTATTTAAGAAACGAAACTTTATGGAGAATATCCATGAACTGCAACAAATTCTTGATCATTGATCATCAATGCGATTTGACAAAATTCGAAATTGAATGAATTTTGAATTTTTTTTTACTGCAGTGTAGTTTTTGAGGTATCCGAAAAAACAATACTTAAAAAAAAGTTTCAATGGTTCATAACTAGGAAACAGATTCGAACTGATTTGGTCCCAATCGACACAGTATTTCCAAACTTAAAACTGACTCAATTTGGGATTCGTTTGATCAAGAAGATTTGAGTTATTCAAACAACAATATTTCGATAAGGATACCAATCAACTCTAACTCGAGAACGGATCAAAGAATCGTTCGTCAAAAGTAGTAGCCCAAGAATTTTTGAATAGCATGTTCACAAATTTAGAGTCAAAAGTCAGAAATTCTAAACGGCAGATCTCATATGACGCGAAAGCCAATATGGAAAATGATAACATTTTTGTACCGATCTTTAATCTTTTCAGATCTCAGATTTCTCATCTCTCCATCATTCGCGTTGTTACTACAATATTTCATGCTCATTAGGCACTCAAACGAACCGCCTGTTTACGCTGTGGTTCAGAATGTGGTGTCAATGGGTCGTCTGGTGGTGGAAAGCTTGTCAAAAACGTCCGTAGTTGGTACCAAAGGTGCAATTACCAGCTTGAAGAAGATTCGCAGGGGTTCAAATTGAGCACGATGTCTTCAACGATGAGGTTCGTTACAGAAGACAATGAGAACAAAAACGGTGGGAATGTTGACTCACCACCCAAGCCACAAACTTCGGATTCAGGGAAAGAAGGAAATCACGCGGAACCTGGACTTTTTCCTCGCACTATCCGAAGAGAAATAGAGGACTGCATTTTTTCCAACCCTACCCTCAATTATTTTCCTTACTCGTTAATCTCTGCCGAGTTTCTCTTGTACTCGACTATTATGCAAATCGAGGATATATCGCACACATTCAAAACGTACGCGCATCGTACCACCGGTAACTCTAGTAACTCTTTCACATTATGCATGTTGGTGGGGTTGTTTATGGATTGAACCAACAATGGCGAAAGTCTCTGTCCCAGACAGTAAAAGATGAATTGAAATTTCCGTATCCCCAGGGTTGTTTTTTTCAACGATGCGGTCGTCTCTACATCAAAAGGGGGTGAAAGTCGTCGTTTATTATTTCAACGCTCTGAAACAGAAACAGAAACAGAAAAGGTTGCTTTGCAAAAACTTCTCCATCGCTGCATTGCAACAGTCTTCATAAGTCTGCATGTGCTTCCGTTCCTGGAAAAATGAAGTAACGCGAAAACTGTCCACAGTGAAAACGAAGTGGTTATATAATTGTTGTTTAAGGATACAGTGCGGCGTATGGAATTACTGCTACGGTTTGCAATGGTATGAGTGCCTGCAAACATTCAGGGACGTATTCGAAGGTAAAGTTAGTCGAAACTTCGCTAACCGTATAGATATATAGGTATAGATTGCAATTACTAGACGCCCAGGCGTTGCCTGAGGCTGGTATAAGAGGGTGAGCCTGCTATCCTGGTCCCGCGGTATACGGTATAGCGTAAAAAACTCTAAACTAACAAGTATTTATCGTCTGGTTACCAGATACCGAGGTGGCGTTGGCGTGATACCAGTATCTGGGAAACTTTAACTATAATCCAAATTACTTTGTGTGCTCAGTACCAGTAAATTCAATAAACGCGTTAGATGGACGGATGGACGAGTATCCTGGCGCCGGAGATGAGCTTTCCTATCCTGACACAATTACGTCTCTCCAGGATCCAGATACTCGGTATATCCAGACTCTTATGTCTTCTAATTGTAGGAGCTTTTGCAGCAGTATCGATGGTAGGTATGTCAAACTGAAACATGGGCAACACTGCTAATGATTGACTCTGTACTGCATCTAGAGAATAGTCGAGCTTTTACAGCCCAGTGTGTATTCGAAGATATTTTTCCAATCTCTTTCAGACATCGTGGACCAGCCAAAGAGCGAGAGAAAAAAAAATGAGACCCAAAGGATTGGCTCCCGTTTGAATGATGAACAAGAAAAATGTGGGAGCAGATAAAACTAAGGGAATTTCGAGGGTCGGATAAAAGGCAAGGCAATATCACAGTCGACTAGACTGTTCTTTCCGGCATACTAAGTGGGTGGGAGTGATTTTTAAAACAGATACTAGAACAGTGCGGAGGTTCGAAACGGCGGGAATTTTAAATAACGGACACGGTAAATCGAGCACCGATGTGGATGGGGGGAATATTCGAGCCGGATGGGATTGAGGGGGGCGAAGAGGGGGCGAGTGACGAGCCGGGAAATTGGAAAATTGAACCAGAAGTCAACTGGGAGTTTGGGGTGCGGGATGTGTGTCGCCTAGACACTTTTCTCTCTCCTTTTCGGCTTCTTTTACTGGAGGAATTCTAAGCGACTTTGGGGCAGATTTCTAGCTGTCACCACTGCCTCTTCGCACAACGAACAAAAGAACAACCCCCCCCCCCCCCCAGGTGTCGTCGTCATCCCCGGATTCTGGCTCCGGGGTTTCTTCGACCAAATGTCCCCGAGAACCGTTCGTCGCTTTGCTCAATGGCCTAGACCAGCAAAACATCCCTGGAGACCGGGATATACCACGAATTGACCAAATCGAATCCCTCCTTCTGTCTCTTTATGTCGATTCCTTACGATCCTATGCCCGTGTCCTTTCACCACTGAATTACCATCATCTCAATATTTATACTCAAACGATATTGGAGATAAAAGCACAACTCTTTTGTCAATCGTTTCTTGCACCTCACATGAAAAGAAGGTTTCTACACGATTGTATAGAAATTTTAGAGATTTTTATATCATTCAGTTACGTGTGACTATATCTCATATTTTACCTGATGAAACTTTATAAATGTGTGCACTATTACTACTTACTGTTAAAAATTGTCAAAAAGTAGCTCTTTTCGTCATAACGAACCATTTGATTAACATTCACATTTTTTTCGGTGTCACGTTTTAGAAAGACGTTAGAGGACGGAATTTAATGACTGATATACAGTTTTCAATATAATTCATATATTCATTGAGCCCTGAAATCGAGTATTTGGAACGAAGGTATGGGAGTAAGCCGCGGCTCAGCACTGCGTGAATAACAGAAATCACGTAACAAGAGAAGCTTCAACGTTGCGGGCTCGATCGAAATGGATTTAAAACGGGCTTAACCCCCCACCCCACCCACTATGGTACAAAATTATGGAGTGTAACTCGGTAATACGGAATTAATCGCAATTCGTAGAAAGGTCTCCATCAAAGAGCCCCTCGGAACGAGGTACAAGCGTGATAAATCAATGTGAGAACAACCCGGAGGAATTTCCATTTAGATTGATAACCCCTACAGTCTACGTTACCGACATATGCAGCCACACAAACGTTCATTCATCTTCAAAATAAATGTTGTTTGCTCTTTTCATTTCTGTAAAAAAAAAACGACATGCCTGAAATAAATATCGAGGTTCTATCCTCCTTCGCCCGAGGCTGGAGAGAAGCAGCACTCGTAATTTGAATAAGCATAGCAGGACCATCGGATGTCCCAAAGTCGTTTTTGCAGGGGTGAGAAATAGGGGGTTGAGGAATGGCGCCGAGTCGGGTGAATTTTGAACTGAGTTATCCAAACTAGGTTAGCATTTGAATTCTCGAGTTCCAATGTGATACTGCAGGGGCCTCCTCCATGTCTTGCCAAAGTTTTGGGCGTTCCCCGAAGACAGGTGCGAGAATTCGAGGGCGCCACAAGCTGCCATCTGATGCCTTAACCGTTCCAGGAACGCAAATTGAACTGGTTATCGTAAGTCTGACAAGCTGGTAGCAGATTGTCCTCTCCCGCCCACTACATCCCCAGACCGACTGCCTTCTGAATCTTTTTGCCACCCGGAGGTGCCCTTGAATGATGGAACCCATCCCCTGGCTCAAATGCCGTGAAAAGGTACTCGGTCGTCCCCTGCTATTGATTCGAGGGTACTTTTTAGATTGAACAAATCACTCCGACTCGTTTTTCTTCATCGTGTCGAGTTCGGTTGGTCGACAATAGTGGCGTAGGGATTCGAGAAGAGTAGATCACGTGGAAATTCGTTGGCCGATTTTGAAGGTTTGGTACTCAAAGGCTGTTTGGATCAATGATGATTTCAGAATTGGAAACTTGAAGGATTTTGAGTAAGGAGGGACTCGCGTAACTGAGCATTTCATGAGAATCCTGAAGATTCAAGGGCTTCTCAAGTCTGTCCCTAATCTTGTGATCAGCGTCCCGGAAAATCTTCAGATAGCAGCTTTCACGTGAATCGGGAAATTTCTTGGATTTGGAACCGTCAATTTTTTATATCTGACCTTGAATTCGTAATCAACGACCCAAAGTACGACCCAACGACTGAGGATACTAATTTTCACAAGGCTCTTCATTTTTACTGTTGAGGCCGCCATCTTAGGCTTCCCATGCGGATTTGCCTCTTGTCGAATTTTGTCCACCATATCGGATCCTCAATATTGAATTTTCCAAATCAGACTTCAGATTCGTGATCACGCATCTAAATAACCCGGCTTTGTCATCTTTCATCAGAATTAAACTTATGATTTTGACTTTTGATTTTTCGTGTCTAAGACGCTGCATTGAGCTCACTTTTTTTTTAATTTTCTCGTCGACGGGACGAATCTCCATGAAATTTGTTCCCACCCTCGACGGTCTATCATCAGAATTGTGGGGCAGTGAAATTAGATGAAGATGTCATTCAGGGAAATCAAATAATGAACCAGAGGGTATTCGATGGTTACGTCTTCCTCTCAGAAAGTTTTCTGCTTTACTTTTTAAGAGCACTATCGCTGACGTGAGTAAAAGAATGAAAGTTCGATGCGAGGGCGGAAGCTTAAGCGTGTGAAATTACGTGATAGGAATATTTCCCGAGTCCTTTGATACCCGCGGGCTCTACGGTCTTCGGAATGGATGGGTGTAGTCTTGCGGGTCCTGAAAAATACGTGACTGCATAAAAAACAGAGCTGAGCCATTCCTCTGGGGGTGTAAAAGATATCGGAATACTTCGGTAAAAGGGTTTCAAAACTTCGTTTCTCCCCGCTCGACCCCTTATTAAAACATAACCCAGGTTGTTTTTTATTCAACTACGACGTAGCTGTAGCACCTCTCGTCACCTGGGTACAATCGATATCTGTAGTTCCTGCGGCAAAATCTCCGGTCCGCGACCAACGCGATAACGTGATATACCGTTGACCCTGAGGCGAAGAATCTCGTTAAATCTCTTTTGTAGTCAGCGGTCACAGGATTATGGACTTGGCCCGGGGTATTTCAAAAGTTTCATAACTCAGATACCAACTGTCGTCCAAAAACTTCGCGAACAACTGCGGTTAGAGCATGTCGACCCAGGGATTGCTGAGTGAGAAAAAATAAATCCCATATTCAGACTTGAAATTTGTGTAAGATCAAAAAGGACTCAGACTCTTTGGACACCGTCGACCGAGCAAACATGACGATTCGTACAGATTATTCGCAAGAAGCTCTCATTGGGGTTTGGAAGGAAAATTAATTCTGTAAATAAATTCAGGTCTTATTTGCAGAGGGGATAATAGAAGTAGGAAACGGTACAGCTTTTAGAAACCAAAAGTACCTTCCGCATCCTCACCACTGCTACAAAACTTTTCAGTCTGAAGTTGCCAAGAGGTTCCATACATAAAACGTGAAGTAGCGCACCCAAGTTTTCCCCCGTAAGCGGTAGTAACTATCTCAGCAGCGGATCTTAGATAAAAAAAAGAATCAGAAAAAAAAGTTTCAGAGGATGTTTCACTATCTACACCTTGTCGAATGTCTTCGGCACAAAATGGTACTGGAAGAGTCAGAATGTGAAACCACAGACTTTTCTTCCCCAATGAAATAGTTGATGTAGCCACAATCAATTGAAGGATAATTTAGACGTCGGCTTCTTCATACCCAAAGATAACTCTAAAGTTTCTTGATGATGTTCATCGAAGCGATATGATTACCGTTAATGAAAAGCACGATTAATCCCGTAATGTGGTTCAGGGTTACGTTTTCGTGGATTTTGGAGTAGCAAAAGATCATCGAGGTTGTGGGTCCAGGTCCACGGGTGTTGGGCGTTTGGGGGGGAGGGGGGCTGGCATTGCGTGAGCATTTCCATTAACCACTTAACCACAATTATCCCAGCGAAAGCAAAGGCCTGTGCCAAAGCAACGATGGCGCAAAAGCTTAACCGCAGCTTGAAAAGCCGAGATAAACCAGGGTGTCTAGAATCACGGTTTCCGTGGCTCGAGGCAAGCCAAAAAATTCAACCAGTGAATTCCTGGCAGCCACCAAAGAACTTTAATTAACAAAGCTCCGTTCATGCTCCGGCACATGCTTTCATGCCTCATCCAATCGACGAAAATTCTCATTGGCTATCCGGAATAAAAATTCATAGAAATGAGTCCCGATCATTTGTCTGCGCTGTAGAAACTTCGAAGGGTAGTTAGCCGGGATTTTAATAACCAATTTGAAGGTTCGCTGAAGTTCTGGGATGAATTGGCATCGAATAACTTGGGAAAAGCTTCGAGGAGCTTGATCAGTCTTTCATTCGACGAACTTTTCATCGGGACGGAAGATAACGCGACGACAGACAACGGGCGCTTATTATATTCCAAGAACGTTCATTCATCAACATCAAAGACCATCCAGACAGTCGATGCTGTCACAAAGTCCCAACAGGGTTCAGATCCTTTATTTCATTGGACGACAAGAAAGCTCCAGTACATTTTTCCCATTGTTCTGTTGATGGAAATCAAACTTAATTAAAGGTGCTTTCGATCTTGACGTGCTAGAATAAATCGAGCGTGTCGTTTTTGCTGGTCTTGGCTGGACAGACTTTTTGTTTTTGGGAACAGATTCGTGTTCGGTGATTGAGAAGCCGTAAGAACCAAGATCGTTTAGGAAGTCTCGTCCTAGGTAAAAACGCCAGTGTCGCAAACGCCGTATCCCACCGCTGCCACCAGTTGTTACGCTCACTTGAGAACGATGATCCTAATTACGATCTCGAGTCTCGATGAATTATCCAACGTTCGGTGAACGAGTTGCGCAAAATTGATTCATTAAATCAACAAGAAATTAATCAAACTCTTGATAGGATTTGTCCAAGACCAGCTCATTCCTTGTCCTCGTGTTTTTCTTCGAACCTCGTCGTCTAAAATTTGGCCGGAATAATCAGCTTCAGAAAGCGCAATGGAAATTGGGGCGAACTTTGGAAGTTTCAAACGGATACGACAATGATATTGAAAGCCAGAGAGGCCGTGTCTCTTGTTTCTGATTCTCGTCTTACAGTAGGGGAACGTCATCGACGGGTGAAACCCCACTCTGCAGGGCCTCGCACTTTGCCCTCTGACCTTTAGCCAGGGGACGAACTTTGAGCAAATTGGCAATTTGGAGCGAACGGTGAGGACTGCGCCGCCAGGAAGGTGGCGGATAACAGAATGGCTTTCCTCATATAGTCGATAGGCGATAACCCGGGCGAATCTAATTCAACTATTAACATTTTGATCCTGAATTGTTAGGGGTGTCCTAGTTGGTGCGTTCTAACAATGAAACTGGGGTATAAAATCCATAGGCGAAATACCCCGTAGATCTTACGTGCAGAAATGACCGCCGGATCTTATTTCCCACCTCGAAAACCTCCGCAAGTTCAATCTCGGTAGTTCAAGTTGAACGTGGTCGAATTACGGACTTATTACTATGCTGCGGAGGAGGTCGCGTACCCCGTCTACTCGCTGAACAATCAGTCCTGGTTCATGCACCACTGGTGATTTGAGTGTCATTCAATTTTCGTATGATCGTCAATAAAAATGGAATACTTCGATTAGAAATTCTGAAAGCACTTGACCATTGTGCAGCCTCCATCCCAAGTGGAAAATAAATCTGTTATTTTTCCGGTTTTGCCCGACAAAACTCAGGTAGAGTTATTTTTTCTACAAGCTTTGAAAAATAATGATAATGACAATTGAAGCTTCCCAGTGCTATTCCTTCTCAGTAGCATGTCAGGCTGCCATGTCGATTTTTTTCAGGGTTCCTAGCATCCATTTGAAGGTCGCCTAGGGTCACTTTCATTTCTTCAAGACCTGTTGTTTGTGAAAAAAAAGTTTTAACGCTTCTTTTAGAGACTTTGTTGCTCATCAATTGCAACTCATTAACCTCACTCTCGATCATTTTCTTCGTGCTCGTAGTAGGGGATGTGCCGAATAGCGATCCGGCCGGATATCCGGTATCCGATTATGTATCTGGTATCCGGCACAAGAAAATCGCCCAACCTTAGATTTTCAATGTTAAAGTTCGAACATAAAAGTGTGAGACTGAGGATTTTCATTTCCTGTTTATATTATTCTTGTCACTTGAATTTTCTTCCATTTCTATCACCTTTACTCATAGTATAATTATCGTAGAAAACGGTTATTTGGTTTCTATGGTTGTGAATGAGGTCAAAAAAAAGAAGAATTTTTATTCCTGTCCGGTTATCCGGCCGCATAGACCGGATACCGGATACCGGATAGTCACCAGATATCCGGTACATCCCTACTCCTAGTATCAATACAATGAATACCTGGGATTGATGATTATAAATTTTTCATGAAAAACTATGCCTCAAAAAACACTCAAATTATCGCAATTTCCTCCGAAATTTGTAGTCGCAGAAGGACCTCGTGGGTTGGTTGCACCCTAAATATGTGAGTTCGACTATGTATTTATTGTGTGTGTGTCTACGTCCGGAAGCTCGTAATCCCTTTGCGCATCGTCCCTGGTTCCACCGTCTTCCGGTCTGGCGCCCCCTCCTCGCCAGCGATATTCAAAACGCGATTAGAATTGGAATCGAAATTAGAACCGGGTGGACGGGCGCCGAAAGTCATTCGACTGGGGTATGTGAGGGGGGGGGGGGGGGGGAATAAATTGGAGAGAAAAGGGAAAATCGAGAGGTCTCCAGGCGTGGGATGAGGGTTCGGGAAAGGAAACAACGGAGGCGCTCTCGCGTATCCATGGAAACGCGTTCGTGTGTCTCGGGAATCGGGACTCAGGTCCTACCGCTCATACTGCGGTGTCATTTATTCGAAGCATTGCGAAATCATGAACGATTGGAGGTGTGGTTAATATCATACCTCCACCTCCACTTGCCGTTTTATTTTTCATCGCGGTAAATGGCAACGTTATCAATCATTCAACTGAAGATTCACGTCCTTCTCAATTTTTTCAGTCATGTCTGAATACGATTTTGAAAAATTTTGACGAAAATATGTTTAAAAAAAACAAGGAACCGAAGACTACTGTGAACTTAGTCGGATCAGAAAATTGGACACCGAACTATTTGAATCAGCTGTCCGAAAGAAGTGAAGTAATCTCACCGTTCTGGTGGAAAAATCTGTCGCCAAGTACCGCACATCAAAAATGCAGTAGTGGTACTTGGCGGGTTTTGTTGGGTCGTTTGGTGAACCTACCGAACCCTCAAAGGAGGCTCTTTCACCTGAATTTGCGTTTTCCATTCTATTTTCCGGTCAATAATTTTTTTTCGAGGGATTCGTTTCATAAAATTCGAATTCAGTTTTTATTATGATACTCATTCGTTTATATTACTCACCTACTTGACAGTTTTTGTGAGAATGAAAGTCTTCCATCATCGAATATGTCCGAGACAGTTCAATGACTGGGACAGTGTCGCCAACTAGGCCGTATTTATTAGCGTCGAGCCAGTAGGTTGGCAATTCCGCGATAAAACATGACGAATGAATTTCACTTTCTTAACATAATACGAAATGTTTGCTAAATGTTTTCGACCCGGTGAAGAACCGCGTTTTAGCACAACCCCCCGAGGGCTGTGCTTGGTCCGGTCTGAAACCCCACGGCTTGGAGAAATGAATGGATGTTTTCTTGTAGAGGAGTCTTTATACACGCGGCGTGATTTATAGAACGAGTTCTTCTCTTTTATTTATTCTTTTTTCTTTCTTCATCCTGAACAAACTCACCGAGTTAGTTTCAGGGTATAGAATTCATGTATATTTCAGATCAGTTGAGTGCCCGTCATTAGACTCGTCAAAAACATTGACCACGAATTTTTGCCACATTCATGGCTTCCGGAAACTTTACTGACAGCTTTTCAACAGCCTGAAAAAAATGTTATACAATTTTTGGTATAATGGGCTTCCGGTAGTTCAAACTTTCCAACCTCTGCGAAGAACAATAGCTCATAGTTGGAGTGAAATCCTTTTCCAGTCAATATGACCACACATTTTATTCAAAATAAAATATCGAAATGAACCTGATATTCCGAAATGACCTTCGGAGAAAACCACATCGACAGTAAATCACTTTTGACATTCGTCAGAATCTCTAAATGATCCCTAAAATACAGCAGAGAATTTTCGGAAATTTTGTAATTCAAGGTACGAATCTTCGTACTTGAGTGACGTCCATCACATTACCCAAGGGGTGAACCACTCCGATAAATGGCTTAGGTACACCGCAGATAAGACTTCAAAGACTTCGTGGACTTCAAGGGACTTCAAGGACTTTCGGGACTTCACACGATGTTGTATGTACACTGGACTTTGAGAGTGTTTCACCCCTTGACATTCCCCAAACTTCGTACCATATCAGAAAAGCTGGTAACCATTTCTTTTCACTCGTGAAAATGATAGGATTTTCTCATTGCTGACACGGTCACAGACAGAAGTGTAAAACTTGAACGTGGGATTGAACCCTTTGGGTGGGACGGTTGAATCGTCAGAAGTACGGAGTAGCATGCGAGAGAGACTCGGTCGAGAGTCAGTTTGAAAGACTCTCCAAACGGATTTACGTTGAAGTAGTTTATAGTAACTGGGTAGGCTTAATCATCGCTATTGCATTCCTCGAGGAATGTTACTACCCCGAATGCTTTTGTTTTCGAAGCTGGCTCAGTACCTCATCCTCCTCTTCTCTCTTCCGTTCTTTGTCGAGTTCCGTGCTGCCACCTCGCACATCCCTTTTGTCTCCATTTTCTCTATCCTCTTTCAGAGACTTTTCGCGCACCGTTTCATTTTAATAAAGCTTTCAACTTATTTGACAGCGTGCCCTTACAGCCCTTTCAACCCTCCCAGCCCTCACTCTTTCCTTCTTCTATTCCGACCCCACTCGCTGTCCTCCGTACCGAAGACGTTCATTTACCCCCCTGACTGTCAGGAATAATGTTCAGAAAATTATTTTTCACTTTCACCCATTTTTCACATTCATTTCTTTAAGCCTCCCTGACGGGAATCCGATGCTGCCATCAAACTCATTTTCAAATACTTTGTCACAACTTTACTTTTCTACAAACTGATCAATGAAATCCCTTGTATAATGGGATGCCATAAGGTTATAAGTGTCATTATACAACATTCTGCGTTTCACAGCGACGAAAGGTCGGATAACTTCTTTTTACCACCTTATTCGTCCACTGAAACGCGACAGCTTGTGCCAAACGATCAAAGCTAAACGAGACTTTAAGTTCTGACATAACAGTCCGTAGGGCTGACTAGTGCTAAGGTGATGTTGTGGTGAAGGTCGTACCTTTATTGGCACATACGACCCTATACCAATAGACACGTCAGGTACGACCTTCCTTTCTAGTTCTTAGATTCCCTTTCAAGACATGAAAGGGAATCTAAGAACTAGAATTCGCATCCGACTGAACGATCTTGGTCACTTTGACCTCGTTGTCTGATGAAGGAAAGCTCTGATTTCTGTTCCATGGTTTTCAGGGCAGACTGACCGCTGTAAACTCTAGTCTCCAGTTGATAGCCGGAAAGATTAAAGCATTCAGCACGTAGTCAATGGAACTAGCGCTCGGGTAACAGGTAGGAGTACCGCAAGTTTTGATGAAATGCACTTCGACTTCAATCCCGGAGTAAGAAGCCTGGTTCTCGAGCGTCGCATCAACCCTTCGGTCGGATGTACTCCAGTCCTTCTCTCAGCGGAGTGAAACTCCGCCTTTTCAGTCCGAGCCATGATCTTAGTTGAAGGAAGTTTATCCTGGCCAGAGGGAAGAGCGAAACGCACATTGGTTTTCCTACTTTCTTTACAAAAAATCCGTCTCCTTCTCAAGCTTTGGATTTCCCAGCATAAAACCTATACTATTCTACGGGAGCTTCCTTAGGAACTTTAGCACGCGCGAGAAACGAACGAGATTTGTTCTGACTCTGGGTGTAATTAGGGTAAACATTTCCGCCCCTGGGACTCGCCAAGACTTTGCGAAAAGAAGGGGGAAAAATCCACTACGGAATCTTATTCCGTAGTCTTCAGCCGATCCGGGGAGAATTAGTCTCGGAAAATAAATGCCTTCCGTTTCTCAAATCTAGCCGGTGGTTCAGGCCCTTAGGTTTTTCTCTTTTATTCTTCGACATCAAACGGCGGCATCGGTCCGGAGTCGTAATTATGAAGGACACGAATCAAGGGGGTCCTGCCCTTCCTTTGGAAACTTCTAATTGCGTCTCGAGTAGACTCTCACCTTCTCGTTGAAAATGAAAATTATAAGTTTTCTGGGACCATTAATTATCGAGTTCAGACATCGAAAACGATCCGGGGATGGCAGTGATTCAGAAATTGGAAAGCCACTCTCCACATCTAGTTTTTTTTTTATCTATGTTTTGTTCGGCGAGAGAATGACTTTGCAGTATCGTATCTCATGCGTCAAACATTGATTTCTATTTTTTGTAATTATAGTATTGCTCCACCCCGCCAAGCGTCAATATTTCAGGGATGTCCTTTTTCTAAAAATAGAAGTGATTAGCTTACAGTATCTTTCTTTCATTATTCGGGTCGTTACAAATACTCAAAATTCGGTCATATTTCGTCCGGATTTGTTATCTTTTCAAATTGCCGAGTACCGGTGAAAACAATCGTTTTTCATTTCATTTTCACTTTATCAGAACAACTCCGTGCATTCGAAGTTAGTCATTGCATTAAAGCGAAATCAGATTTATGAGGAATATTAATCTCGACGCTGGGAGCTTAACTGCGTAATATTCAAACGTTGAGGAAATTAATTAAGAGATATTTTTTTTTTACTTCCGGTGATTACGTGTTTTTTCCTTATTTGCATTTTAATGCCGAATAAAATGTAAAATGTCTTACAAGAGCTTCGGGCGTAATTAAGACGTTTGAATGTCTTGATTCTAAAATCAAGAAACTGTCACGTTTCATTGTAAAAAAATTTCCCTCTCATCACGATTCTACCAACGATTGTCCTCTCAGAGTGCCTGTAGTAAGATGAGGAAATCAAAGTCTTATTTCATCAAAGAATTATCATACACCATTAATATTCAACCGCTAAGGTACCAACGGGAAAATGAAAAAGCCTGATTGTTCGAGAAGCACGGAGTAGAAAAAGAAGTACGGACTGAATATCGTGGAAATAATGATCGGAGATCGAACCCCCATTGCAACTTTGGTAATGGAAACGTGTATCGTTCCCTGGTCTACACACGTAGTAGAAACGTGAAAAGCATTTTATTCGAGCGCAGTTTCACCGCCATTGTTGACTTATCGGTTGGCACCGGTGAAAAGTAGCCCCTCCCCTCCTTTTTTATTACTATTTTCTGGTTCTTTGTCACAACCCCCCCCCCCCCCTGACATTTTCGCCTCTTTGCTACGAATACTGTAAATGGGGTTGTCCACGTCAATTCAACCAACCTCCAGACCGCGACCTTTCCGATTTTCCCCGTGATTTTTCGTGTTATTGTCCGTGCTTTGAAACATTTTTCGTAATTTTTTCAGATTTTTCGGATCAACCCTTTTTGAGTTATAATTTTTTTTAACTCAAAAAGAAGGACCATTTTTAAAAATCTGAAAAAATTCACAAAAATCCTCTGACTGACGTAGAACAGTCTCCCATTTGCGAGAATGTGGAACAAATTTTCTAAATTTTTTTTTCTTTCGAATTGATTGATTTTTTTTTAAAAGTAAACACTATACCCACGACTTTTATCCTTTCTAGATCTGCCAGCACTATTTTCAAATTATACGAATCAGAAGACATTGGTAGTCAACCGGTCAGTTACTGGAACAATTAGTTCCATCCAGTATTCACTTTGCTCCAAGGATAAAATGTGGAAAAAATTGGTGGTTTCAGCTCGTGTTCATCGTTTCTGGGATATACACTTTGATTATCAATTCGTAAAAAAAATATTTAAAAAATTCGTTCCACATTCTCGCAAATGGGAGACTGTTCTACGTCAGTCAGAGGATTTTTGTGAATTTTTTCAGATTTTTGAAAATGGTCCTTCTTTTTGAGTTAAAAAAAAATTATAACTCAAAAAGGGTTGATCCGAAAAATCTGAAAAAATTCAGAAAAATGTTTCAAAGCACGGACAATAACACAAAAAATCACGGGGCAAATCGGAGAGGTCGCCGTCTGGAGGTTGGTTGAATTGACGTGGACAGCCCCAAATATATGTATACATTTTTTTCTTCCACCCCACGTCTCATCCGTCAGGGTGGTGGTGAAGGTAGGTCGTGTTTTTTTTAAGCGTTTTACCTCCTGCCAAGACTTAACTTCCAGACGAGGCAATTCCTAGCTAGGCTACTTTTTTTTCACCAACACTCGCACCTCATGCTCGTTCTTAATTATATTTCGAATGTAATTGGGGTGAAAAACGTGAAGATTGGTGACCAGCCTCGCATATGAATAACCGTATCTTGGTGTTTTCCCTCGTAAAACCTTATCGGGGTCACAAATTGCGTGATAATTCATTCAGAGAGGAGATAATTATTCAAACCACTGAATCATTATGGACGTTTTCGGAACGACTGGGTCAGCGGATTCTGTTGGATGAGGATAATAGTCGATCCAGTCAATTAGAGAAAAGATCCGCATCCGCGGTTCTAGGTGGCCAATAATTGTCGGCATTGTTCCCCGGAAACTTACAATTAGTGCGCTGTCGAGTCCGACTTGAAGCTTCTCAAGAAACCCTCGAGTTGAAAAAAGGGGGTGAAATTGTCAACCAATGATAGAGCGTGCTTTGAATTCACAATTAAGCTCACCATTCACTCTGTCAGCTTCCGGAGTAGAATAAGGCCTGGTCCATTTTACCAAGTATTTCGATAATCACAGAAATTCCAGGTAGCTTATTTTTCACTTGCGATAATCTTGGCTTCTATCTTGGCATTTTTAATCTCCGATCGGAATTAAAATCCTTAAACTCTTCGTCGTAAACTTCTGACGTTTAACACCCTCCTTGAACTAACGTTGAGCATTTTTTCTCACTCTTGCCTCGTTATAATTTGGAGTTCCTTGAAATAACGACATGGTTGTGACTCGCTAATGAGATCCGATGAGCCAATATCGAAGTTTTCAGCACAGAATTCGATAAATTAAAAGAACAAATTTTTTACCACTCATTAGGAAACGCGACGCCTGTTAAAATTTGATGATCACCTCATTTCACAAATTACTATTACTATGCACTTTCACATGTGGTCAATCCCTCGACGAATGAACACGCGATTATTAATTTTCATCTCTATTCAAGTGGCTCCGAGTCTGTCCTCGTTCGAAACTTTGATAATATTCCGGCGCAAAATTTTCAAGGCAGATTTAGTCTTGATCCCAGCTTTTAAAGCTCCAAAGTCAAGTTTCCGAACTTCTCGTCCTCAAAAACGTTGGAGTTTCAGTGAAACATTTTTAAACTCGTCAAAAAAAGAAAAAATTAAAAAAAGGAAAAAATCACAAAAAATAAATTCACACTTTACGTATCGTCACACCGGATTTGTCACAGTACCCGGAACGGTACTTTCGACACACGACATACGACATACGACACGCGCGCACCAACTCCCGAATCCGCGCCCGGTGTTCTCGGGATGAACTTGGACACGGGAATGAACTGGAGCGCCGGCTGTCGCCAGAGAGGGGCAAAGACTCGACTACCGTCGCGCGGGTCGATCGCGCGGGTTACACTTGAAGATTTGGTCCATGGATGCTGCTCCGTGGTATGCATTCCGCGTTGCAACCGATCCGAAAGAGAATATCACCTCGAGGGGGTGTCGGTCAGTCGTAGAGTCCAGAGCTTGCGGCATGGCTTCAAGAAAGAGTCATTAAGGAGCTTAATTCGAGCTTCTTACACAGAAATATGTAAAGCCCGAAGCCATACCTTGGGGTGAAAGTACCTGGCTGACACAGTTTATCACTCGAATAGACTCTATGAAACGGTGGTCGGAATGGTTGCGTGTACGGAGTCTGTGAGCTTGAATTTCGCGGTTCTTTCATTGCAGGAATCCAGATGACGCACCCTGCTCATAGTGTAATAGAGCCTTGGTAACAGGAGTGTCTGCAAACGTCAAGCTTCGTGTTTTACCGAAAAGCTCCGCGCAAGCTCCGCAGGACGCGCGCGGCACCGATGAAACCGAAGGATTTGGTCGAGCTATCGATTCGGGCCTACCAACCGAGGCGGTTACCGGTAACTTCGGCCTATGCTAGGGAATTTTCCACTGGAAAGTGACCGCGCGACACTCGGCGACGTTCAAACGCCGATAGCTCAGCTTCCATAACGATTCCACGATCTGGAATCAAATTCAACGATCATGAACACTTGTAAGAGGCCAGACTTTGATTTGATCAAACAATTGATTGATTTTCCCCCAGGGTTAAAGTTTCGGAATAAACGAGTGAACGAAGCTGATGGTTCCTCTTTCGGTAATGGAAAAAAGGTTCTTGTGAATTTCTCTTTGATGAGCAACCTAATAGCGTCCAGACGTTGATTGCGATACTGCAGGGGTGCAGTCTCTAGTCATCCCCATGCTGTACAACCGGAAGATAAATCGCCTAGGCCATGGTTCACCCAACCCCATCTTCGTGGACATCCAAAAGTGTTGGAGCAAGTGCTGAGTCCTCTTGTAGAATGAGAGAGTCATCCTTGAGAGAATGGAATGAGGAAGCAAGTCCCGCGATAATTGGATTCTTCGTGAGAGAACTGGTCAAAAATATAAAAACATCTTCCAAGATTCAAGGACAATCAATTTTTGTTTATCAATGTGTCGTTGAGTCTTGCTTTCCATGAGGTATGTGTGGGTTGTAGTCAAGAGTTTGGGGTTCAGAAGGAAAAAACAGAACAAAAAAAAGTCTGCCGACTTGCAGATTTGGTCTTTTGTCCCGTCGTAAACCCTTCGCTCGACACGTTGCCACGTAGACTTATTATGCCCCCCCCCCCCCCCCTGCTTTTTATTTAACTAGCTCACCCCGTCCTTACAAACTCCCGTGGGTAACAATAGGTCCGGGACCACAGCCTCAAAGGATATTAAAACGCAGGAGAAAAAGGCAAAGTGCTCGTAATTACACGTTGCGCTGAAAATCGGTTATAATGGCACCTACCCCAATAGCCGCGAGACCATTCACGAGACCACGTACACATGCATGCCTTTCGGATATTTCGGCCCAAGGTTTAACCTCCGACGAAGGTCGTTCCCCGACCCCATGCCAGCCGAGCTTACGGTGCAGCTTTTTCGATATTATTAGGTATCCTCGAAGATTGACGTCTTCGCAGGCACATAGGGGTGGAGTCGGAAGAAAAAAAATTAATTATAACCGAAGCGAATCGCTGGAAGGTCGATGAAAAAAAAAACTCAATAAACGTCAGAGTCTGGAGACAGGTATTCTTCCCTTCATGAGTGCTTCGAGAACGTGCGCGAGTCTCGTATTACCAATTTCGCCCACTTTGTTGAGGCAGCTACCGTTCGATAAAAGCCATTCCGGTTGCGTTAAGAATTCACGTGAAATCAAGTGGATGAAAACAGAACGAAGTAAGTGTTGGTATCGACGAATTTCACGCCTCAACAAGCCGTAGGAAGGTTCTGGGAAACGGTTGGAAAGCTATCCCACCGCTGTCACCAAAGCTCTAATCCCCTGTAAGCGCCGAGTCTGCATACTCCGGGAGCTTACAAGTGCGGCAACAACTGGGTATAAACGTGTATAAGTAGAACTGATACGGCATTATAATTTCTGAGGCAACCGTAGGATATGGAGGTTTAAAATAGTCGCGGTTATTGGATTACCAAGCGGTACACCGTGGGGTTTATTCCAAATTGACGCAAACTGCAGACGCTGTCGTTGTGGTAAAACTTTGCTACTTCACTAACTACATTCTCAACGATTCGATGGTTAGCGAATGGCGAGTAGCACGTGCCCTCCATTGGCCCATCGAGCTTTTTTTTATTCGCCACAAAACTTTCGAGCCGTTTCATTGAGCCAAACTTCTGGAGAGAGGGTCCAACTGCGTCTTGCGATTAGACACTAACGTCCCATCCCCAAGTTTAAGGAGTCTCAGGAATCTCTGTCCTGAAACTATCTCCAGGGTTGGTCAATGAATTCCCGTATCACAGGTAGATTGCCTTGTGGCCAGGGGCTTCTTGTACCCAAGCCAGCAAATGAGTTGGCTTGAGGTTTCCCTCTCAACGTGACAATTAGTGCTGTTCTAAACTCCGGCTCACCACCAAAAATAGAACACTTAGCTCCACCCCCCCC
>JAFFZH010013866.1:44344-61852 GCA_018420115.1 Euura saliciscinereae | reverse complement strand
TCCCCCCCCCCCCCCCCCCCCCCCCCCCCCCGACGTTTATCGGACGCCTTATTGCCTCGCGACTCTACGCAGCCGTGGTGTGTACACCTTCGCGACTCTGCGCGTTATAATAACGCGAATCTGTAGAACTCTTCTCCCTTCCAATGCATTGTTATACGTACATACATACATGCAGTGGAAGAAGTGTGCATTCTACATGCAACAGGGTTACGCTACGTAATTTAACCTACCCATATAAATGAGCGGAGCAAATATCGTACGGTTGCACGGTGCAGAGGCGACGTACGTACATACGTACGTATACCTAAAGGTTACATGCGATGGAAGCGGGAGCCGCGTGGGACGGGCATCGGCGTTAGCGTGGGCGCGCGGGTCTCCCCACGTGCACACCTGGCCGGCTTAACGCGACTCGGGAAGTAAAGGAATAATAAAAAAAATGAAAAAAATGTTTAAAAAAAAAAGCAACAACCCGGGTAAGAGGAATGAAAGCCTGCCAGTCGTTGTGCAGGAACGAGGTGGGCAGCTCGAGACGATAAAACATGTAAAAAAAGAAAAAGGGAAAACCCCATGCACGTTGCGGTCGTTGAATTTTCGGCTCGATCTCGCTATCCCTCTCTCTCTCTTCTCTCATACTCCGAGGGAACGCGTGGGCGACCCGACGACCGGTGAGAATAAAGGGCGACGGTAAAGAAAGAGGCAGAGGGGGGAAATTGGACGAACCAACGAAACGAAGAAACGAAAGAAACCCAACGCTTAGGTACCTCGGGGCTCGCGCGTCACGGTAGTGCGGTGCGTGCACGACGCGTGACCTTGCCAAGGACACGCGCTGCGGAGAACAATGCTCAGGTGCAACAAACTCCGACGGAGAGCTGTACGTAGCTGTAGGGTACGCGGGGCGCGCGCGCCGAGGGCAGGAAGGGAACCTCCGTCGCTCTCTTTCTATCGCTTCTTTTATCTTCTCCTCTATATATTTCTTTCTCTTAGCCCCAAGCCCCCGAGCTAAGGCGCATAAAGGGGAACCGTACGTCTTTCTCTCTGTATGTACGATGTTGTGCCTCCTCGACGTGGTATATAATAGATATGTGTACATAAAGTACGTGTATTGATATACGAATGAACGAAGGTACACGCGGTGTAAATAATACAATACAGAGAAGCACGCATAACTACGTCCGCGTTATTGCACGCGGTTTACATGCGATAATAGCGAGAGGAGCACGTTAACTCGAATTACCGTGAGATATCGGTTAATTCGCAGAAATTTACCTGCGCAAAATTTCAACTCGTTCGTGCATCTAAAGCTCCGCGATATTATACTTTATAAGTTGTGTATGCGGTAGCCGTTATAACATCGGCGAACGACGCAAAGTATCGCGCACACTTGCACACGCGACGCTAGCGGGTTACGTAATGTATTTTGACGACCCTAGAGCGATAGCCCAGGCCGGAAGTACTCCCCTCCGGCCCCATCGCGGTTACACACATACGCGAACTATCGCGTGTATAAACGCCGACGTTCGACGTTCGGCTTTTACGCTATTGCGCCCACAGAGGCTTTAAGCTACGTTCACATCGTACCGTAACATTATACTCTCGTATCATCGGTATCTCTACCTGTAAACGATAAACGCGAGACGCATCTATCGGCGTTTATGCGTAGGTACGGATACTATCCCCCGTTCAAACATACCCAGGCACCCCCTCGCTTCGTGGACACTGGACGGTAGGAAAGGTAGCGACGTGGGCGCACCTTCATGCGCGACGCGTCGAGTGTATGGGAGGCCGTCGTTGAGGTCGTCTCCCTCCGCCGCTACTCGCCAGCAGTGAGCGCACACCGCATAGCCGCGTAACGTTACACAAAGCGCGCCATTGACGAACTCTCGCCAGCTACCAATCTGCCCACCTACCTATACAACGCGGGGGTGAGGGCGAGGGTTTGCTGTATGCGTCAGATAGTACGCGACGTTCTACGACAACGAATTATTTTACCATGAAGGCTGGAGGTAATGTGTGCGCATCGGAGTAACGGAGTACGTACCCCGCGTGCATATGGCCGATAAACGCGCGGGTGAAAGCAACTTCCCTTCCCTCTATCGCAGGAGTTATGGTATAGCGCCTTAGCGAGAAGCAAGTGCGGCCGACGATTTTACATTATATGCAGGCTAATCGAGATATCGATACTCGGTTAAGAGTATATGTTATGAACAGCTGTACCGAAATAGTTGGCTTAAACCATACGCTAATTCAGTTTCGATGTGGCTAGAGTAACTGTTCCGATGCAGCACACCGGATGTTACCATTTCGGGGTAACTTCCGCCCGAATGGAATTACTTCCGGTTACAACGCGATGCGAGAGAAACGAAAACCTATATGCGATGTAATGCAACGAGTTTCAGGCGACGCGGGAATCATAATCGACAAAATTGATATATAAATATAATAGAAGCCGTTGAGCGTGGGAAGATACCCAAATATGATCATATTATTGATTCAAATGTCTTTTGATTATTATAACATCCTGGGTGTCTTTTCATCTCTGAGAACATAAAACTGTGCTATTCAGATGGGATTGAGTTAATCTTTCTTTCTTTTTCTTTTCGAAAATACACTTAAACTTTATTAAATTAGTCATCTACATCGGGATTACAATGTATAAAAAGAAAACTATGCGAGTATAAAGTCATAAGAGAGAATTCAACATCGAGTTTCGTTACTGAACAATAAAAATGAAAATCTTATCAAATAAATATAAAAAAAAAATATATTTAGTAATAATTGTTTGTTACATGCTGCCTTTAGATTTCAACAGATATTTTTCTGTAGTAACGTTTGTAAACGAGTACGGAATGTCAGATGTGTATTACGAGTAATCTTTTAATCATCGTGACGGAATAGAAAAAAATATTAATTTGTCCTTAAAAACTACAATAAAAAAAAAGAAGAAGAACAATGAAATAAACCAACGAACAGGCAGAGAATTCAATTAGATTGAGTAGATAGAATTAAGATTTTTTTTATACGATTCTAGTCACCGGAAAGTAGAAATGAAAAATATTCAGAATCCTAATTATTCATCTGTTCACTTCATTGACTTCATACGATTGATGGCGAATAAATAAATAATTGAACAATGATAATAATAATGATAATAATAATAATAAAAGTGATGGTCGTAATAGCGGTGCAAAATTCACTGACGAAGGTACCGAGAAATTGTGAAAATCTTGAGAGATTAATAATTTCCGATAAATTCGCGTGAGGCAATCCGCAATGTCAAACGTTTCTGTCCTTTAACGGAGTACTCGGCTTGTGCGGGGATGCGACGACGGAGGATGGAAGATTCTCTTTCTCTTTTGAAAGTTGACGATTACGCTCGTCCGAGCGGAGCTTCTCGATTGTACGCTGTTGTTGAGCTATTATTCTTCTCGCCGCGTCTACGTCCTGAGTAAATCAGAGAATACATTGCATCGCGAATTAGTCGCGATTTTCGCAACATATAGGTATATGATAAAATGAACAATATATACGATAAAACGACGAGAAATCTACAAACCTCTTTCAATTGCAACTTTTCTCTCTTCATTTGTATCATGTGTTGGATTTTTTGCTTGTGATTATTGTGGCCGATAACAGCGGCGTATTTGTCAGATAGTTCCTTGTACTCGGCTTCTACTTTGCGCAAATTTGATTCCAGGAGGTCGCGATCCTCGAAGAACTTGGAAAAGTCACTGTAAACGTTATAAAAATTATGATATTTCGATTTCATTGTTTCTTTTTCGAACCCGAATCATCCGAAGAATACGATACTCACACTTCTGGCTTCCATCCCAGACCGAATTCGGATTTTGGTTCATCCTCCACAGTTTCTGCTTTATCTTTCTCTTCTTCCGTCTTTGAGCAGCGATCCTATCGAGAAAAACCGATTTCCAAAAAGTTAGAACAACGATTTTTCACACTTTGAAATATTCACACAATAGTTTATTCACCTAGTCTCCCCCTGCCGCATCATAAAATGGGAACAAACAATTGAATGTTGCGATTTTAAGATATCAGCCGATCAAAAGGTCAATAATAAATTATTATTCTATGATAAATTACCTCGCAGTGATTTTTTCTTTCTTGCAACTTTTCCAATTTCTCAGTCCATTCTGCGATGTAGCTTTGTGCCTGGAACATGAACGTAGTTACATGAATTATTGCCAGAAGTCTATAAGCGATGCGTTAGATTGATTCAACGACGATGATACCTTGTCGATAGCCAGCTGTTGCTCCATCAGCTGTGCCGTACTCTCTTCGTATTTCTTATTCGAATCCTTGTACAATTTTTCATACTTGTGGCAACTCAATTGCGACTGGGCGAGTTCGATACCTTGGACATCGTACTCTTCTTCAATCTTCAGTAACATTCCTCGGGATTCGTTGAGCTTCTCTGCCATTTCAGTCAGCTGCTGCTTCAGCTGTAAAAGTCAAGATAGAAAGAGAAATTGAAATCAGAGCTCAATATTTGCCATCTTATGCTTCCCGTTTCTCTGGTTTCAGCGAAAAGGGGAAGTTATTGCAATTTACCTCTTTGTTGCAGTTATTTGATTTATCACATTCAGCCTGTAGCCTTGTGATTTCCTTTGCCGCGACATCGTTCAATTCCTTTATTTTAGAATCAAAGAAGGCCTTCATCGCATCAAACTTGACGACGTTGTCGACCACCAGCTGGTCTATGTCTTCCTTTTTCGCATCCAACTGCTGTAACAAACTTCTCATCTGATCGTGGGCGAGGGTCGAATTCGTACGCATTGTATTCAGCAATTCCCTATGCTCCCTGAGCCGTGTTCTCTCCCATTCTAACTCGGTCTGCAATCGTTCAACTTCTGTATCACTTTTCCCCAATCTCTCACTGATGGCTGCTACAGTCGCCTGGTTCTCAGCAATCGCAAGGTCCAGCCTGAAAAGACAATTTATAAGAATCGCAGACTAGAATCATCCCTGAAAAAAAATTACCTTCGTCTTCTCGTAACCATTTCCGAAGCCTCGTTACGAAGCTGATCCTTCAAAGTTTTAACTTCTTCTTTCTTCGCAGCCAACTCAGCCTCCGCCCGGTCGAGTTCAGTCTGCAAACTCTGATTCGAACTTTCCTGAAATAATAAAGTCATATGATGAGGTTGAGAATTGTTGTTCGAACGAAGTTACAAGATTCGATCAGGGATCAGATATTTCCGTTCACCTTTGTAGCGGAGCAGTTCTTGAGCTCCTCAACTTCCATCGATAGCTCGGCTATTTCAGTCTCTTTTTTCTCCAGACTTTCTTGAGCAGTCTTAATCTGGGATTCCAATTGCGCCAATGTTTCCCCGTGCTTTTCAACCGCCTTCTGCACCTCCTCGTCGAACGACTTCTTGGCTTCTAGTATCATGCTCTCGGTCCTCTTCTCGATCTCTAGACCCTTGAGTGGAACAGAACTGGTGTCAAAAATATATACGAGAGTAATTCGTGATTTTTATTCGAAGATACCTTTTCTCGCTCCGCCGCGCCCTTGCGTCTGAATTCCTCCGTCCTCGCGACCAGTCGCGAAACTTCCTCGGCATGGCGGCTCATCAGGGTTTCTATTTCTTGAGAATGATTCTTCAGCACTTGAGAATGATGCTCTTTCACCTCTTGAAGTTCGTCTTCGGCTTCCTTCAGGCGACTTTTGACCTGCGAATGAGAATCCAGCGTATTAAAAACCGAAATTTGGTACAGAAGAAAGAATAAACAAGGGAAATCTGAGAATAGTCGATTCTAGAGCCTCTTTGAAACTCACATCGGAATACGAGCACTGAATCTGAGCCAATTTTTCCTCTAGAGCTTTCTTTGCGTTATTTCCCGCACGGATCGAGTCTCTGAGCTGTGAATTTTGGCTTCTTTCCCCATCCAGTTCTTCCCTGAGCTCATTTTTATCCGCCTCAAGCTCTCTTCTGAATTTCTCTATCTCCTCTCCGTGGCTGATGCCGAGCGCCGTGGCTTGACGGTTCATCTCCGCGACCAAATTCTCATTCTCAGCTTTACACTCGTCCAGCTCACACTCGAGCATCGATAACTGGGACTGCAGCTGAATCACCAGGTGTTGACGCTGCTGCAATTTCGAGTCCAGGTCATTGCGGATGTCAGCCAACTCAGTCAGCTCCGTTCTCAACCTGGATTCCTCAGATTTCATCTTATTTAGGTCCGCCTGGAAGTCTTCGTGCATCTTTTGCATCTTCGTCTTCATTTCTATGTCTGCAAGGTGACGATCTTGGACCTGAAATCAGAAACGTGATCAGTTTGAGACTCTAGCTCGGATATAAAATTGTGATTCAAGATCGTTTACCATCTCGTCCATGTCTGTTTTGTGCCTCGTCTCCATTTCCATCTGCTGTTTACCAAGTTCCGCGAGTTCTTTTTCCAGTTTCAGTATCTCCTCCTTCATTTCCTCTATCTGCTTCTCATATTCCTGAATAGTTTTATCCTTGTTAACACACTCGACTTTGAGGTCCGCTATTTCCTTCGCAGGATCATACTTTGCGTCGATTTTTTTGCCGCCTTTAACGGGGGTGGTTTTCGAGCCGATCTTCTTCTTCGGCAACTGAGGCTGAATCGGAATTCAAAATAGAATCTCAAGTACGAGGCTAATTAATATCGATAGCTACTAAGATCGTAGATACACTCACCATTTTGAAAGGGGCGCCCGTTACGCTAGCCGATTTGCTCGACGTGGACGTATTGCAGTCCGCACAGCTGCTAGAGACGCTCTTACTGTCTTGGAATCTGTCCGTCTTCTCAATTACCAGACCTTTAACCTTGTTTTTAAACTTCGGATCGTAGGAACCTGGCGGTGGCGCATCGTCTTTGAATAAACAACAAAGATTTTTTAAAAACAGTCCAGAATGAAGAATAATTTCTCTTCAAACGTTCGAAATAAACGGAAAAAAAAAGAGAGTGGAAAATATTTAAAACGCCAAGAATGAAAATTAGAATTAAAAATTGATATACTCACTCGGAAATTCGTTGAACCGTTGGATTCTCGCTCTAGGAAATGACATCGTGTTTGATTTGTTTATATTTAGTTACGATTTAAGTGATAAACCAGAATTCGAGCTCGGTTCTATTGTCGTCGACGTAATAACCCCCCTAACGACACCACGAGACGCAACTGCCCCTCGGTCTATGCAACGTACTTTTGCGAGGGAAAAAAAAAATGTTCCACAAGAGTCGCCCGTTCCCAACCGATTTTATGAGGGTAACGACTACGACGGAATGGAGAAATGGGGACTATTCAAACGATCGAAAGAGACGGTTAAACAACACAATGATGACCAATCAGAGATCGACTCTCGACAGTGTTGCGTAGTCTCAGCCAATCGACGGGGACGCGACTCAACAGGCGGCACAGCCGTATGCAACGAAAATGAAAGTCACGTGATCTCGATATGATTTACACTTGGAATTTTCAAACGCTATTTTCGCCGAAACACATTCGATTGACGTGAAATTGATATCAGTGACGTAGAAAAACTTAATGAAGGGCCTGCCAATCGTGGATTTTCGAAAATCGAAAGACATAATCAGAATTTTGTGTAACGATATTGTTCTGTAACCCAAGGAGGTGCTGCCCCTCGTGGAGAGAGGCAGTACTTCCTTGGATCACGGAACAATATTGTTGAAAAAACTGTTATTACGTCTCGATTTTCGAAAATCCACGATTGGCAGGCCCTTCATTGAGTTTTTCTACGTCACTGATATCAATTTCACATCAATCGAATGTGTTTTGGCTGAGAAAATAGCGTTTCAAAATTCCAAGTGTAAATCATATCGAGGTCACGTGACTTTCATTTCACCATAACAATCAATCTTATCGTAACAACGGATAATAAAACTAGTCGATGAGCGTATTTTTAGTTAATTCGTTCGCTTACACGAAGAAAAAAATAAGTAGGGAGAGTTTGTCCAGTTTATAAAATTTTTGTCCTATTTTAACGACCGAATTTTTAGGATAAATTGAATCTTCACCATCGGAGGGGATCGAGATCGTCATTCAATTGTTTATTTATATCTAACGTCGTTTGTTTTTTCTTACTATAATCTCAACTTTTAAGCCTCAGTTACACAGAGCGTGTTATGACGGTTGGCCAATCAACAAGCTGACCTTTTCTAGATTCTTGGTAAAGCTGTTCTCCCATAGGTCATTCCATATGACGCGTGATGCGACGCGCTCTGTGTAACTGAGCCCTTACGTCTCCCATTGGATTTTGACACGTTTTACCCGATCGACCAATAAACGTCGTTCATGTTTCGTCTGCTAGAATTTAGCCGACTACGCGCACTGCACGCAAGAGTCCGTAGAAAATACATACGTGTCGCGGAAAGAGGTTCTTGTCAAATATTGTTGGGGTTAATAAGAGTCCATCAAGATGCGGTGTAGATATTATTTAACTCTGTTTTGTATCGCGGTTTCATATTTCTGCCATGTTAACGGACAGTACAAAACCAAGGGCGTAAGTATATTTTCTATAAAATCACGATTTAACAACATAAGCTCACAACTCTTCCTGTTTTTTATCAACTCGATTCTCTATATTATCGCTATTAAGACTTCGAAAAACCCTTTTATTCGTCCCCGGATTTAATTTGAATCTACATATCCGCAAATTTGGGATTATTTCGATCTTGATGAGACATAACCTCAAAAACTATCGTTCTGATAGCTTGACGAGTCTTATTCAGTTCTTCAGGCCACGAAGCTATTCTGATATAAATATCCCAGTATTCAGGATCAATTTTTACACTAAATTCTTGACATATGCGATCTTTTTCAGAGCCAGGGTCCTTCTCTGAGCGAGCGAGTTCAACAGCTCAGCGAGATGGCTATGAAGAGGCCGGTGCTCAGATTTAACGGCGGTAAATTTAAGGAATTCGTCAAGGCTACCCCGAGGAATTATTCCGTCATTGTCATGTTTACCGCCTTGGCGCCGCAGCGCCAGTGTCAAATTTGCAGGCGAGTAAATCATAAATTATACCCTGGCACGATTCATTATTTGCGATAACCGATAAGTATTTACTTGTTTCTATTTACAGACACGCGAGCGATGAATTTACCATCGTTGCCAACTCGTTCCGATACTCGCAAGCATATTCTAACAAACTATTCTTCGCCGTTGTCGATTTTGACGAAGGATCCGACGTGTTCCAGATGGTAACTGACCGAATGATTCGAACTAAACGAAAAGAAATTCGATTTTTCTCGAATGTTTAATTTTTCAATAATTTTTTCAGCTCCGACTGAACACTGCGCCCGTTTACATCCACTTCCCTCCCAAGGGTAAACCAAAAGCTACCGACACTATGGATATTCAGAGAGTTGGATTCGCCGCCGAAGCTATTGCCAAGTGGATTTCTGAACGTACCGATATCCAAGTAAGTTTTTATGTACGATAGATCGATTCTCATCGATGTTACCTTCAATGTTGATATTGATACATTTTCTTGTTTCCTTTCCCACAGATCAGAGTCTTCAGACCACCAAATTACTCCGGTACGGTCGCTGTGGTGATGCTGCTTGTCCTGATCGGTGGATTTTTATACCTCAGACGAAACAATTTGGATTTCATTTACAACAAGACTGTTTGGGGCCTGAATGCTTTGGTAAAATGGCCAAATTCAATCAAGATCACCGTGTATAACGTCCTACGTGTTTTATATTATCGTTTGTTTACTTTCCGATTTCAGTTCTTCACGTTCGCCATGGTCTCAGGGCAGATGTGGAATCACATCCGAGGGCCTCCTTTCATTCACAAATCACCCAACGGCGCTGTCGCCTACATCCACGGATCTTCTCAGGGTCAATTCGTTCTTGAAACCTACATAGTCATGGTGCTCAGTATCCTTTGAAAAATGAATACAAAATTCTACGGATTGATTGACGGTCTATTTGAAAACGACGGATTTCCTTAACAAAATTTAAAAAAAAAAACAGATGGTGCCGTGTCACTGGGAATGATTCTGATGACCGAAGCTGCAGCAAGGAAAGGAGACGTTAGGAAACGCCGAATTTTTGCAGTCATCGGTTTAGGTCTAGTCGCCGTTTTCTTTAGCTTGATTCTCTCCATATTCAGGAATAAGGCCCAAGGGTATCCGTACAGGTAAATGCAACGACTGAAATATTTTCGGATAATCGAGTTTGTATTTCATTACTCAATGTTGATAATAATTATCGATTTTCTTTTTCGTTCCAGTCTCTTGTTCAAGTAGAGAACTCCTACATCACTGAATGGTACCTCGTCTCTCCAAGAGAGAAGTGTCCGGTAATAATTTATGACCGCCGTTCGATAGAAATAGAAAATATTCGAAATTGTATCAGGAGAAATAGATAAAAATCTATTGTTTCTAATATTACAATATTCGACTCTTTTTGTTTTGTTTTTTAATTATTCATTCCAGTTTTTATTCATCAACACTATATTATTGATATAATATTACATTTGTGCAATAGCGAAAAAAAAGTAATTCAAATTTATCTAACTGCGTGCGATAGTAATATATTAAAATAAGAGTTTCGTATTTTATAAAAAAAAAAAAAAAAAAACTATTATCACACTGGGATTTTTGTTCCTCGCTGTTTCTTTCTTTAAAATAAAAAATAACAAAATCTAATATACAGTTTTCTTTATTGATACGGGAAAATGAGATTGAAACGGATATTTATCAATATAAAAAAATATCTTTTATTGAATACAATAAACAACTAATTTGTGCCACTATTCAACATTGCGTTCATAAAACATATGGAATCAAAGCTTTCCTCTGCTTCGGATAGTCCTTGAAGGTATCGACGTACCACCAATGACTGAACAGACCAGTCGCCATCTGGAAACAACAATTTTAGTACACGTCTGATGTCCTGAATTCACAAGTTCGAAATCCTCACCTGGTTCACCAGAACCCAGAAGGACACGTAATGATACGAGCTGCTGTTCCACAATATGACCGTCAGCATAAGGTACATAATAATTTCAGTCAATTGAAGAGGCGACGATATGTAATCGAACAGACCACCTTCCGGCACCGTGTAACGGAAAGTAACAACCTGGCCAGTTTCATTCTTCCGTAAATTGGCAAGAATTACATTGCAGGAGAGTTGCTTGTAAGACGCCAGTAAAAATAAAAACGCGCAAGCAAAGTCTGCGTAGTTCAGTCCATTCCAGTTCAATGTGGGAACGGTACCTAAAAGGATGAATAAATTATTACATTATTGAATAATTATATCAATCAATTTGACGATAAAAATGAAAAAAAAAACGACCTTCAACGAATCCCTCCGATTCTCCTATCAGACAAGACAATGTCCCCAAGTAGTGAAAATAGCCGATACCGTAGTGTCCAAGGTTCATTTTTCCATCGCTGAAAACGCTGACGTAATGCGTCTCGTAGAAACGTTTCCAGCACTGAATCGTTATCAGGATGAGAGCGAGGATCGTGTGCTCCGGGGAAACTGAAAAGAGGATGATTCGAGGTATCGTTAACGTTGTCGCGGGTCGTAGAATAAAAACAATTACCCAGAGGTTTTCTGTCGACTCCCAACAGAATATCGAGGACTGCGCAGATGTGGTTTGGAACGGTTGCGACTCTGAGATAGACCAGCGACGCTACCAACAAAATATATGTCGAAGCAGGAGCAGCGAACTCGTAGAAGTGTTTGAACCATCTGAAAAATAGGGGATTCTAGATTTTGAAGATCTGCGTTTATAGGGATTGAATGCGCGTTTACCTCTTTGGAATTTCTATCGATGGGATTAACTCGGCGGTTTTTCTTTTGGTGGAAAATTTTCCATGCCTGAATAATTTGATGATCTCTATCGGAAGATGGGGTTCTGCGATTCTTATCAGAAATCCTAATACAGTCAGGACGAATGTGTTCAATAGGAATAATAATTTTATCAGATTTAGATCCATTGCTGTTTCATTGACCGGAACGTTGAACTGTTCGGATAATACCGTTCGTTTCCTACCACTGATATTTACTCAGTGGCTCGGATTAATCGTATTCATGCATTCACCGAGTTTAGAAAGTTGGGTCATCGTACTACTAGGCGTAAACAAATGAACCGCTTCGCGGATGCAAAGTGTGAAGATTGTTTGTGGATTCAAAACAACCCTATCTTTATTTTCATATACAAATTTCCGTAACGGAATAGAAAATTAACCTATCCGTTTACTCTGATTGTAAATGATATGAATGAATTTCGTCCCAATACGATTTACAGCAACGAAAGCAGAGTTCTTTTTTCCTTTATTGAGGTTAGGTTCTTTCATCGGCATACGAATGTTGTTCGCAGGTTACGTCGTTATAATCGTTGATGCGAAATCTACGGAAGCCCGGTGGGGACATCTATGTACAGACATACACACTCAGTCCGTACCCGGGTTTATCCGACAGACTGACCCAGTCAGTCGTCAAGGCGCGTATTTTGATTCTTTTTTTAAATTAAATTTTACCTCAAATGTAATCTCGAAACTGATGACAAATGAATATATTTTAATAAATAATTTTTGAATGCAAATCAATTGTTATTTTCAACTATTATTCTAAATCACGTTGAGAACATACCGTGAGTAACCCGGGTTTCTGCTGCAGTTTCAGGCATTATGGCTGTTACAATATCGGAATTTGATATGACTGCTACAATGTCGATATATCGATATATCGGACGCCAAATATCGATGATAAATATCGATATTTCGATATATCGATATATATCGTCCATCCCTATTGTAGTTCCCCACCCTGCGATCCTATCAGTCGCGTTGCTGTCAAACTGGATATTATTTCACTTCCAAAACCCGGCTGATGTATGAACTGAACCGATACGCTTCACTCGAATTGTGAAATTGATTAAACGAGACATAATCCCCACGCCTCATATCACTTCACACTATTCATGCAACTTAAAGCTATAGGTTAGAGTTTGTGACAAAAAAAAACAACATTTCAATACATTTTACGATCAATTAAAAAACACGGTATAGATGCGTGAATCGATAATATACTTTTTCAGAAATTGTTATCAAAGTTAACTGGTGACCATTCGATCTTACAGACGAAGAATCTATTCCGATTTCTCTCATATTTATTTCCACAGACGAGGAGAGGAGCATGCGTGAAGAAATGGATGACAATGATCAAGAAGCGGATGATTCTCCCGGTGGAATATCCGTTCAGATGGACGCGAGCGACGTGAATGAATCAGAGATGGAGACGATGCGGGGGGACACGATTGGCGATACCATGTACAGCGCCAAGTGGATAATAAATGTTTTGATTTCACTGTCGAACGTAATGAAATCCAACGTTTTCTGCAAAATTCAGTCCAGTTCTTCTTCTAATTCTCCATTTATCTCAAATCCGTCAAGGTCTATGAGAAGGGATGGTCCGAATCGTTGGAAAGCCAATTATGCCTGCTCTGGGACATGACGACGGAAAAGGATGTTTCTCTGTTCCTGGAGGAGAATAATTTCTTAAAAATAGCCGAAGTTTCGCTCAAAGTTAGCGACGGACCGAGAATGACGGTTCGTAATTTGTTTATTTCCGAATTGTTACAACGATCGAAGAGTCCCGTTGTTACCTTGCAGGAAATCCTGGTGGGGATTCTTGGAAACATGTCCTGCCAGCCGAGCATGATTAGGTCAGTAGCCGAAAGGCAGGAGCTGGTTTCCCTCCTTTTCGATCTACTGGTCGTCGACGATACAGAGACGCTGATTCAGCTTCTGAGACTTCTGCGAGTCGCCGTGTGGGATATTCAGCTTCAGACGGCGAATGATTCGAATTCACTGTGGCTGGAGAATCTCAAGAATTGCCCGATATTCGGATCGTCGTTGATATTCATTTTGAACAGTTCTACAAACGGTGAATTATCAGACTGGCATAAAAAAACTGGATTGATTAGTGCGAATTTTCACTAAAATCGATGATTATTTTTCAGACGATTTATTGATAGCTGCTATAGACTTGATACAATCGATATCGGCGACCAAATTGGGTGATGAAAATCTGCTCGACTCCCTGTTCAACGTCAGAGATCTGCTTCCGGCGCTTTTAGAATCGTTTACGCAGATAATACCCAAGCAGGATGGAAACCACACGAAATCGGAGCTCAAAGTGATCGAGAACTGGCTCGCGATACTGACGAGTATAACTGCCGGAAGGGAATCGATGTTCGCTGAGGGTCCTGATTGCCAAAACTTGATCAATATACTGGATACGTTGTTGAGGATACTTCAGCCCTACACACATTCTCATTATTTGATACCATTGGACGAGAGATCCGCCGTCTGTATCCACGAGTGTGTTAAACTGATCTTGAGGTTTCAGCAAAATCGGTTACCCGTAGGGCCTGAAATAGTTTTCATAGTTGTTACTATCATGTTTCACCTGAAAACTGGTGAGTTAATGAAGAGACTTTTGTTGTTTTCAAGATGAATGATTGATAATTTTGAATGTTTTTCAGCGAGGGATTCGACAGAGTTGGAAAACGACAGTGACAACAATGAGAGAGAACTTTCTACTTATTTGGAAAAATATTGGTTTGAAATATTGGAATTGTACGAGGAAAATCAGCTGCAAGATATACTTCAAATGTGCGAGGAAAATATCGTTAAATACGTTATGAAAATGACAAAATCCCATTTGCAAGTAAACAGCGATCAAATGGCAAAGTTAACGATTGCTAATGAATCTGTAAATCAATGAAACGAAAGCTCAATCATCATTAATAATGATTATCATAAAATTGTAAATAGATACATTCTTTAGTAATAAAATTGCGACGTGGGTCTGAGCCGTTGATTACTATTTTCTACCCAAAGGATACATTTTGAACTTCCCGTTTCTCCGTTTTCAGATAAGATAATAGCAAAATTCTAAAAAGTACAATAAAAATGATGATATCTTGAGAACGGATAAACAAATTTGAATGAAATTTAGTACCACATGGTTTTTTTGGTCGCTGATCATGAATATGAGACCAGTTTCGCAAAATTTTAATTTGGGATATTCAATATACTGAAAAAAGAAAAAAAAAACTAAAAACACTTGGATTCTGATGAAAATTGATCTTTTGAACCACTGACCAAGGATCTGAGACCAGATTTGCAAAATTAAAAATAGTTGAAAACAAAATAGATAACGGAAAGTTCGGCTCATAGTCAGCCTAAACTCGCTTGTTTTCTTGCAAAATTGCTCGAATAGAACAAGATAATTCGGTAACAATGTTTTTTCTTTTTTATTTATACGTTATACTCTATTGAAAACAGCGTCAAATAATGTTAACCGATACAAATTTCAAACAATCGATTACAATGTGACCTTCTATACTATATTATACACACTAATGAGTCTATAATGTCTGTACAGATGGTTGAAACTTAAATTTATTAAAAAATAGAAATATCAGAACGCACATTCCGTTGAAAAATGTATTCTCCGTATAAAATATCATTTAGTTCTTTATCTTCCCGACAGAAGAATCATTTCCGCAGCATTAAACCTTGCGTAGTTTTAATTTTCCCACAAGTTTGAATCTCCAAATCCCGTCATGAGGACAACTGCTATAAATTTCTCCCCCTCAAGTTCTACCTTATCCTTTATTATTAGCGTTGTCTATCATGCTGCAGGGTATCAATACCAACTTAGGAATCATCCCGGGTGGTGCGATAAACTGCTGCGTATTCTGCGTCGATGTCTGTTTGGAATATTTCACCTCCGCCTCGGTAACAAGTTTGCAAATTTCCATCTTAATATCGGCCTGAGCCTTGGCTGGCAGTCTTTTGACCGTCTGAGCCATACTATCGAAGAAAAGTTCGATCCCAGTCTTCCCCTCCGGCGCCAGGTACACCTGGTCAGCGTTAGCCTCGGTCAATTTGACCTCGCTCACATTCTTAGGTGGCGCAGGGGGTGCCGGTAAAACGGTCGCATTCCTCAAAAATATCGGATTAGTAGCCGGTCCATTGCTGCTGGTAGTCGGAACGATCAAACTGGGAGGATTCGTGCTGGAAGTTTTCAGGAGGCTGTAAGTATTCTGTATTTCTATCGCCGGTTGATGCTCGTACTTCGGTCTCTTGGGTCTGATTTTCCTGAACTTGGATTCTATCTGTTGAATCGGACTCGCGATTATGACCTGTTGGATTTCGTTGTTGTTCTCGATGTGCTGTTGCATTTCTTCGTTTTCATCTATCACCTCTATCTTGTGCTCCTCGACCTCGTCCAGGACGGGATCCGCCGCGGTGTCCTCGAGAACTTCTAGATACTCTGTAAAATCGTCGTCGTTCCTGTCCTCAAGCTGCTCCAAAAGTCCCTCGGACTTGCCGTCTCCAAAATTAATGTCATTGATGTACTCGTCGGACAGTTCGACGCACTGGGGCTGGTAGTCCGCCTCGTAGCTACAAAAAAGAATATCAATTTAGGGATTCTTGCGCAAGAGAGGAATAAAGATGAATAACTTTTGTACGGTCGTCTTACGGAAACTTGAGAAAGCTCAGATGATCCTCGAAAACCCATTTCTTCCTCCGCACACCCTTGTCAGTTTTGTTTTTGTACTTTAATATGCGACAGTAAGTGTCCCTCAGATTTTTCCACCTGAGTCGTACCCATCCAGCTGTGAATTTGAAAAAACATATCTTTTCTGATAGATTTTCTTTTCTATTTTTCTAGTTTAGAGCTCAAGCGAATGAAAAATCGATAAATTACGAGAGAAATAATCTTACGATCCAATCCCAGCTCCATGGATATCCGTTTCCATACTTTCTGTCTAAACTCTTGTAGCTTGATAGATCCGCCTTTGACTTCCGCTATGTACAGTACAGGGTGTTGTTGTATAGCTTCTATTATTTTTAGAGAAATCTTGTGAGCATCGGGAGGCATCGACGGCATGGTGAGCATTTAAATATTCTTCCTCAACTTCCTGGAAAGATGCTTCAAAATTAAACGATGTGGATCTGAGAGAGAAAAAAAAAATAGAAAAGAGAGTTAAGATTGATTTTTCAGTATACACTAAAAAAACAAAAAAAAAAAAACACAAGAACAATATAAATAAAAAGAAAATCGAGTAAATATTTCTCGAAAATTAATGTGAAAGTGAATTAAAAACGGAGTTTGATCGGTATAAAATAAATGGCTTTTGATATTTACCGAGTTTATTGTGATATCGATAAACAAGTGTGAGACGACGGTATAAATATTTGCGTATGTAAATAATATGATAGACCGTCCCGGTTGTTGTTGAAGAATGAATATTTGAAATTACCTGCGAAATCTGCGAAAATCGCCAGTCGCCAGAATTGAGGGCTCGTCAATGTAAAAGTGAACGCAACGACAGTGGCAACTTCACACCCAACGACTACGAACAACGGTTAGAGGCTAAAATGAAACTACAGTCGCCATGGCAGTAGCATCGCGTATGTCGCTTACCGGAAACCATAGACAATGAAATATTGAAATCTCACGATCTCAAA
>JAFFZH010013866.1:19750-44244 GCA_018420115.1 Euura saliciscinereae | reverse complement strand
AAAAAAAAAAAACGATATAAAAAATTGTACATCGATATCAAACAGAAGATTCGAACGTATTGAATAGAGAGAATAAAAGTTCTTGGAAGGAAATAAGAAGAATAATAGAAAAAGAAACTTTCGATACCGACGGATGGTGTGACTAGTTTGACTGCGCGCCGCAGCATCCGGTCTGAGACAACGAGACGAGAGATCTATAGACTGTCTGGGTTCGTGTTCCCAGTGTTCCGTAGCAGACGGATATTTTACATAACCATAATTGACAACTGTAAGAAATTTTGATATTTAGGTAAAAATAAAGGCACAAGCTAACGATGGCGGCTAAAGTGCCATTGAATCTGGCTACGCACAGTCGGAACGTGTGCAGCCTCTACAAGCGGGCTCTCCGTAACCTGGAGAGTTACATCCACCTGAAGCCCGTCTATCGGTAACGTTTAACCCTACGTCTACGTACGTTTCTGACGTTAACTGAAAAATAATATTCATCAATTTCAAAGATACAACGCCGTTCTGATGAGGCAACGCTTCGAGGAGAACCGTAACATAAAGGACTTGAGAATCGCAAAGGCGAAGGTTGCGGAGGGCGAGGACGAGCTCTTCCGCTTCCAGCACCCGCAGCCTAGGAAGTGGGCGTCGTCCCCCGGAGGCGTTGCCCACGGCCGAGAGGTCATACCTCCGGACTGGATAGTCGACTACTGGCACCCTAGCGAGAAGGCGCAGTACCCGCATTACTTTGCCCGTAGAGAACAGCGTAAGAAGGAGTACATAGAATGGTACAAAAAAACGTACCCTGATGTAAAGGAGGAATCGTCTTCTCACCACTAGACAATTGGGACGATTAAACTGAACGGGAAATTTAATTAATTCATAGATTATAAAATAGATGATTGTAATAATATAATGTATCGACTAATAAATACAATCGTTGTTGAAAATCAATATCAATCAATAATTACCTTTTTATTTATGGAGCCGGAAGAAAATCTTACTAATTATTCCAGTCAAATGATGATTGAATTCAATTAGTTAGCAAAAAAAAAAAAAGTCGTTAGATTGCAATTTACAATACAAAACTGTACTACATTATTGAATCCGACATTTATTGTTTAGAAATTGTACAGTGCTTTTGGCTTCTGAATAGTTAAATTTGCTTCAGTTCAAAATGAGAGAGTCTTAGAAGTACAAAAAGTTATATACAAAGCAGGATTTGGATTTAAAAAAGAATAATAATAACAAGAACAGGGAATTTATGTAAACGATGATAGTCGATTTGAACCGTTTTGCCCTAATTTATGTCCTAATTAGATGAGATAAAAATTCGAATGGTTGATTAATTGTTTAATTCATTTATTACATCGCCGTTTGCTTCTTTTTTTTTTTAATTCCTTTACACAGTATTTTTGTTTTTTCTTTCATTATCATTTTCATTATCATTTTATTTATTTATCTTCTCATGATCGGTACCAAACGTTGAAACATTTAAACTAGTTTAATTACAAATAATAAAAATAAAAAGCCTCTTGCAAGATTTTCACCCTCCTAAACACGTTCAGCTATAATAAACTTGATTCGTATATATTTATAAAATACAAGATCGAGGCTTGCACAGGGTCCACTATCATACTTTATGTACTTAGGTATTCTTAATCGGCTGTTTTTTAATACTGACCCAGCCTTTTTAACTCTTCGTCGTCGTTTCCATTTAAATAATTACAAAATCTTTCTTTTTCTGTTTCTTTTTTTTTAGTTTTTTTTCTCTTTCTTTTTCTTCTTTACTTGCAACTTCTACGTCTTGTCATATATACTATAATACAGAAAGTTTTCTTTATTTTATTCAATTCAGTTTTTTTAATTCTCCTTTTTTTTCTTCTTCAATTTATACGTTGAGAAACCCTACAACTTCCAAAAATTTACACAGCGGTTTTTCGTGTAACGTCGTTAATGAAATACAGACAATATTTACAAGTATTTATATATGTTATAATAGTATCTTTTTTTTGTGTGTTTTTTGTTTTGTTTTAATGTTCTGTTAGTTTCATTCATTCGTTCATTCATTCTTCGTGTCAATTAATTAACAACGATTTCATAGTTTCATCGTCAACGAGAGCTTGTAGAAATTAAATAAATTATTTAAATGCGATACAAGCTGTATTTTCAGGGAATAATCGGGATTTCATAAAAAAAAAAAGGAAATATTCTCTTTATCCCAAAAACATCGAAACGCTAAGAAACAAATAAGTAGATTCGTTGAGAAAAGGAAAACAAAAAAACAATAGAAATGCGAAAACTCAACATTTTCGAAATTCATGCCAATAATTTACCGCGATAGTAGAAAATAATTTAAGAAATATGATACAATTTTTTTTTTTTTTTTTTAAATTATCTTCCAAATTGCGGCAAATCTTAAGTAATATTATCGAACGTATCATTCAAAAAATTGTCCTTTTTTTTCAAACAAATACAAAATATTCCCTCCTCTTTCGTCCAACACACACAATCCAGCATCTAGTTGATGAGATAATAATTATCACCAAATTAATTAAATGACTTCAATAATTTCAATCAGTAATTTCATATACATGGAAAAGAGAATAATTGATAATGACAATAATTCAATTTCAACAGAGAAGATGTAATTTTCATTCATATCGATTATTCAAAATTCACTTGTCAATGTCAGACTCGAAAGTCGACGAGTAAACCAACGAAATAAGAAATATAAAAAAAAAAATTACACGTCACTTATGATCCGTATTCGTAACGTATGTATGATAGAAAACATTTTGCACAGAATTGATGATGAAAAAGAATTGATAATAATGTGCGTACAGCAAATACGAGCCCTCAGATTTTTTTGTTTATCTTGAAATACACGTAAATCGTATTCACTAAGCAATATACATTTATTTTCGAGTTCGTAAATAATGTTATGTTAGGATGTTTTTTTTTTCTTCTCTTCTCTTCTCGTTTCTTTGTCACAGAGCTGCCGTAAATGTATAGTCACAATAATTAAAACGAATATGTACCTATTTTGTATTTGACAGTGTAAAATGTTATCGATAACATTTAATAGATAATAATTCTTTGATGATGTGCATAAGTAGAAAGTGAAGTGAATCATTAATACGTGTCGTTGCTTTTTTGCTTTACTTCATTTTCTTATCTCCTTCTTTGACATAATATGAAATGTGTTTTTTTCTTTTAACGACGAACGCACGCGTTATTTTTGTTCTTCTGGTTTTTGTTGTTGTTGTTGTTGTTGTGGTTGTTGTTGTTGTTAGTTCTTTACAATTTCTTTGTTGTTCTTATTCCGTTGCATCAACAACTTTCAGTGTATATGATTATTATTACTTTTTTTTTTCTTCAATTTTTTTCCTTTTTTTTCCAAACAAATAAGAAAACAAGAGAGACAATAATATGTAGCCATATGATTGCAATATGCAATCGTTAGAGCAAATGAAAAAAAAATGAAGAAATAATAATAATAATGATAATAATAATAATAGATTCCTAACAAATATATATTGAATAAAAAGTTCTTTACATTCTAAATTCTTGACGACTTATAAGAATAAACAAAACCATACTTCGTACGATGAATAATAATAATAATAATAATAATAATAATAATAATGATTACAATTAACTAATTAATTAACGTCCATAAACTATTTTTTTCTTCTTTTTCTTCTTCTTATTCTTCGCCACATATTTGTTTTTTGTTGTTACCTTATTTATTTTTAAACTTTTTTTTGTTTATTCTTTTTTTGTACACGTCTACTAAAAACATTTTTATTTTATTTTTATTTTTATTATTATTTTTTGTTATTTTTTTTTTCGTTTGTTGAGAAAATAAATATTAATATTAAATCTGAAATATTATCTTGTTCGTTATCACTGTTCTGGATCACCTACTTATACAGTTTTCTGTCTTCATTTTCACGTCACTAGTTTCAGCTTCAGTTTCAGTTTGTGTGTGTGTGTGTGTGTGTGTTTTTCTTTAAATCCTATTCTCTAAGATCGGCAATGATATTTTGCCTCATAAGTTCATAGGCCTTTTTTTCTTTCAATTTATTCATTAATTTTCTTCAAACTTTTGTGATGCAGAACAATATTACCGCAGTGTCTAGCTTTTCTTTTTTTTTCTTTTATTTTATCAATTTTTGTTCAGATTTGCACATAAGTCCACTCTTCTCTTTAGAACATTTTTCTATTTTTTTGTAATCATTCGCTTTTTCTTTCTCTACGTTTTTTTTTACTTTGTTTCTTCAATGTTAGTTTATTTTTCTTTATTCAGTCACACACGTTTTTGTTTTCAATTACTGTTCCATTATTGTTCTTTTTTTTTGTTCACTTTCATTTTACATTTTCACTAACACTTTCTTCATTTTAACGCACCATTTTTTTTTTTTTTTTTTTGTTTCCATGTCCTTTTCGCTCCCAATGCAGCTGGGCTTGGTTCGTCACGAGGTACAGAATTTTAGAGGCCTGGTTAGAAAGGTCACCTGTGACTACTGCTACTCTGGTCGTTCATGTCGTACAGAACCTGGGCTATTGTTCTCGAAGATTCAACGTTACTTAGCGCGACACCTGCTAAATGAGGTTCGTACGCCCTGAGATGCCTGTGGAAAACAAATATACAGAAATTAGGATCATACGGAACAATTTTTTCTTTCTTTTTAATCTCATTGACTCGATTGATTAAAAGATTTCTTGACCTTCTTCCGTGCGCCGAGTAAATGACTAGGTTTCTGAGAATCAGAGCTGCCGTCAGGCGAATACTTTTGGTCACCGGTCCTTCGTTGTCATCCTGTAATTAGAAGTGACAATTATTATAGATTTGTAGATTATTTCTCTTTTTTTTGTTCGTATACATAGAGAAAAAAATTATTCAACGCAAAATTATTCAACAAATGCGACGTAATTAAAACAAGAAAAAAATATATGTATATAACACATCAAGGAAGGAGGTGGGTGGTAAAAGCCGTCGGTTTTGACTAATAATTCATAATCGTCGTCGATCCAAAATATCATTTCATCGAAGCAGGTTTTGGACTTTTTCCTCTATGATCTACAGAAATTCAAAGTCGAAAACGTGATTCGTGCTCTTCGTCAACTAACAACATTTAATTAGTTACACGAGACATGCCAAATGATAGCGATGAATAAAAAAATTTCATTTTCGTTCAAACAATTTTAGATAGAAACAAATTATTCACATGCTAAAAATATTCGGCATTTATTTTACCTAAATTAAGATTAAATAAACGTGGGTTTGGGGAACACGAAATGAAATAAGCATGTAACACACTGATTCAAACGAAAAAGAAAACGATATAAAAAATGGTGTGAAAAATGAAAAGAAAAATGAGAACCATGCCAGGGTAGTGGGATGAGGTAGCGATAGAAAAAGAAAAATGGTTGCGAAGAAAATAAAAAACAAAGGCAAGCGAAAATAGTCGTTTTGCGCAGCACACAATGGCCGTGACTGTGACATGGCTCCTTCCTGATTCTGAACTCGTGTTTACCTGTTCCGGTGGAGGATTTTGCCCCGGTCTGGGAGAAGAAGTGCTCGAAGTGGCTGCAGCGGGCTTGGACGGCCTCTGCTGCTTCGCCAAAGGGGGAACAAGAAAATTAGTTTTAGGTTTTTTTTGTTTTGTTTTTTTTAAACAGTAAAGACGCAGTAAAAGATTGAATACAGAATCAAAAGATGTTTTGGGAATCCCTGAGGAATGAGTTTTGCGAAGGTATCAATTCAGCCGGGGATATATTCATTATCTTCTTTCCTCGATTGGATTTAGGTTCCGTCAAGTGGGAATACATCGTCGTTACCAACATTTCAAACATCGTATCGATCGAACGATCGATCAATTCCGACATTCAATAATCGTCTATATCCGAGTTATTTAGCAACATACCATCAACTCCTTGGGGTTGACGAATTCCAGGGCGTGCCTTTTTATCGCGTGAAATGCGGCGTTGGGCGCGTATCCAGGATGGTGAGGCGTCGCAGGCGTAGACGTCGAAATTTCGGTTTTACCAGTAGCGGTAAACTGCTTTCTCCTCTGTGCCATTGTCTGTTTTCAAAATTCAGATAAAAGCATTAGACAAGGAAGATCAGTATCGAGTACCGAATGATAATATCCAAGGATCGTCGCTCACCTCCGAATTGCAGTGTCTGTCGTATAGATGAGTCATAAGAGAAAATCTTCGTCTTTTGAGTCCGTCGCAGCTGGCCCATAGGCAAAGAATCTCTTCCCCTCCGACCGGACAATGCGCCTCGCAGACATGAAGATAAACTTCGTGGGCAGTTTTGAATTGCCTGACGATAAAAAAGAGCGAAAAATATTGTTATATTCGAATAAATAGACAGTAAAAAAGAGTACAAAGTCTTCTCAAAGTACCTCAGACACCCTCTCCATTCGCACAAAAAAGCGTTCGGATCTATTTTAATGGTAATGGTCTTTGTCTCCGGCTGCTGGCTCGTGGAAGGTCTGGAATCCGTCTCCGTCGAAGTGGAGGAACTGGTCTTGATTATCTTGATAGGTTGCTTAGCGGCCAGTCCATGCGTCGCCGCTGCCTGATGAGGAGTTGTGGGTCTGGTTGGCGGAGGTGTAGACGCAGGAGTAGGAGTAACGACCCTAGAAGGTACGCTGGTGGTGACTGATCCCTGCTGAGACATTGCCGGAATGGTGACTGTAACCGCGTTCGTATTAGCCTGGGCTACTGAGCTATTAACGATAATGGAAGCTTGCGGTATGGTCGATGAGGTTGGTACCAGAGGCGGGGGTATATTGCTAAGAGCAGAACTCTGCAATATCGGTCTCGGGACCTGGGTAACGACGACTTGCTGTCCTTGTGGCGTTACTGCGACCATTTTTTGTGAACTTGGTTGCGTCGCGGACTGCGGTTGCAGTATGATTATAGTCTTGGCTCCGGTTCCTTGCTGCTGGGTCGTCTGAGCCACTAGCACTGTTTGCGCCTGGCCTTGAACGAGGGCGGTTTGTGACTGGGCAAGGACATAGTTCTGCCCTGGAACTCCGCCCGATACGACGTATTGGAGTTGGCCCCCAGCTCCTTGTTGCAGAAGTACTTGAGGCTGCTGGGTTTGCCTGGCCTTAACGTTTGTCGTGGGAATAATGACCTGGTTATTGGATTGAATGGCTTGCTGAACGACGATTTGCCTCGGCGCAGCGACTATGAGCTGCTGTTGATGATGTTGATGGTGATGATGGTGGTGCTGCTGTTGGGTTTGTGTCTGTTGGGGCTGTTGTTCGACTTGGTTTAAAAATACTTGTGGCTCTTCTTTGACGACCAGTTCCTCTTTTACAGCCGTCGATTGTTCGTCCAGGTCCGTTTCGTCCTCGATACAGTCAGCCGCCAGTGCGGCGTAGAGGTTTGCAGCAGTTGACGAGACAGTCGCCTTTTCGCTGTCCTTGTCCTCGTCTTGTTCCTCCGATTTTAGACTCGAAACCGTCGATTCGGCGGTGGTAGAGTCGACCCCAGGGTCCGGGGACCTCGTCCCGTTTGAATACTTGGGTTTCTTAGTCTCGACCTCATCCGGCTCGCTGGCCGATCTTTTGATACCCCGCGGTGCTTCTAAGAAGGTTTCCTGGGAGCCCTCGGTTTGCATGACGTTGTTTTCGTCCAATTCGTTCTTTACTTTGACATTGACATCCGTCGGAGATTCTTTCAACACTTTTTCAATGTGATTTTCTACTAGATCCATTCCCTTCTCGCTTATAGAATTCTTTCCCATTACGCCGTTCATTATCGGCTCCTTGTCGACTTTCCTCTCCAGAAGATCAGCCAGCATCATAGTCTGCATGGGCTTATCCTTAGAACTTATGCTCGATGAGTCTTTTGAGGATCCGTCGTCCTGGGCGTCTATGTCCAGGTTGCTCGGAGCTCCGTTGAGCAGAATTCCCTCGAAACTAGTCAACGAATTCTCTTCCTCGGCTCCGATGCCCGAATAATCTCTGCTTCCGCCGATCCCGCTGCTAGACGCGAGTGAATTATTTGTCGAATCCGAGTCCTCGGCCAAAGGTGTTGAGATAGTTCGATGATTCGTTTTGTTTCCTGCGCTTAGTGGAACCAGGGGAGGAGGTCGACAGACCTTCACCGTCGTCGATATGTGGTTTTCGGGTGGATTTGAAATCACCGTGGTCGACGTTACTACCTGGTTGGCGTTTTCTACGTCGTTAACTTCAGTCTGGAAAGATAGATAACGACGATTGTTTAATTGATATACGGCAATTAATTACTCCTCGACTCGAAACTTACCTTGTCACAATTGTTGGGGATGATGACCTTGGCTCCGTTGATCCTGTGGAACTTTTTTGCAGGGGTAACAGCGACCGCAGGTTTTTGCTTCGTATTGGCTTGTATTTTAGGTGTCGTCAAAGCCGGCGTAGCCGCAGGAGCCGCTGGCTGAATGACTCCCGTCAATTGAGCCTGGAGTAGCCTTTGTTGTTGCTGCCGTTGAGCGACCTGGGTGAAAAAAATAATCAGTATCCTTCGTAATTTAATCATCAGATGAGACAACGATGACTTCATCAGACTGGAATGATCGAAATTAATGAGAACGAAGATTCTTCTGAAGATTGAACATTTTTAATCAATTAAACTAATCCGAATCGTAAAAATACATGCTGTGATTAGTACTGATCACTCTCTCAGTTATATCAGTGCCTGTATTTGAGTTATGACGATGATAAAATCACTCTGTTAAACTACTAGTTAATGTTTTAGGTTTCATGGTTTTACTTAGTGGATAGGATGGAGAATGGGAATTGTTCAGTGATCGGATAATCAGTTCTCAAACAAACATGAATCGGGTTACCAAGAAAAAAAAATCGAACGAACAAAAAAAAAACAACAACAAAATGATGCACAACGCTACTAAACCAAACTACAAAAAAAGAAAAATGACACAAAATAAAATACTCAAACATCGTTTTTGGACAAACGATGTTGTTAGCACCGTCAGAAATTTAAAATAAACGAAAATAATCACGCAACAAACGAAAAATAACAACGCAATACCATGCTCGTTGTTTCGATTTTTTGTTTTGTCTAAAATAAGAAAAAACTTACAGTCTTTCTTTCGAATAATGGGACTCTATAAATTGGTGCGGAAACGAAGGTGTAAGTCGTAGACTATATTAATTCGTATCACGTGTCTGGTGTGGATTATAAAAAAAATTGATAGAAAGTAAAAAGATTGTAAAAAAAAGGGTAGATCGACACAGAAATGGGAATTTAAGAATAGTTAGGCCTCTTTTGGACCCTAGAATTATCGATTGATCGACTCTGTTCAACTATCCGTTGTTGATAAATAGAATTTTCAATATTTCCTTGTTATTGTACAACAACAATACCTGGTTGCTGGTTATTAGCTGGTTGGCACTGATGCTGGATGCGATGCTAGCGGTAGTGTTTATTACGCAGGCAGAAGGGGCAGACACACAACTGGCAGCGGCGCTGGGCATGCAGTCGCCGCTGATCGTTACCTTTGTAGCCAGTAGGCTTTTTATTATTGAACTTGAAGTCGCACCGGTTCGAGGCTCTTCCTTCGTCGCAACTTGTACTTGCGATTGCTGATGTTGTTGGGATTGCGAACCACTTGCCAGCAGGGCTTGACTCAGGTGGGGGTGCGACACTGACACCTGATCCACACCAATCACAAACAATGCTCAACAATTCTACCAATTACGGGTTTACACGGTGAACTACTCTAAAATTCTACTTTTCTTTTTTTGTTTGTGTGTTTTCTTGATTTATAAAAAAAAAATCCAAATTATTCAGAACTTTCGATGAACTTTATGAATTTAATCCTACTTTGAAATATCATCGAAACTATTGTAAATTGACATAAAACACAAGAACGAGAACACAGAATGAAACATTGATACGATAATTCAAACATTTTTTAACAGCAACCCAACACCCATAGTCCCACAGTAGTCGAAGCACCAAATTTTAATGAAGTGACAATGAGTCTTGTTCCGGGAGGTTTGAGCGTTTTTGGAATTCCATCGAGAGCACATAGGGGATTCTACTTCAGCTATCGACGAACAAAATATGTTCTTTTGTTCCGACATGTGAAATCTATTAGAATCATAGCCAGAACCGTAAGGGGAAAATCGATACTAGATGTGAAAGGTAGGGGGAAAAATATTGACGAGCCTATATTGCGGCGTATTAAAATAGAATATTAAAAGTGCGTAGCAAGAGATATTTAGTTTTGTCGAGATTTTTCTTTCTCATAGTTTGAGGTAGCGGCGAATAAACAATATAATATCTTATCGTAAAAGTAAATAATGTTGATAGATGAGAACCGAGGATACGAATGAGATATACAGAGAGCTAGGACTAGGACCCACCTGACTTTTGGAGTCAACCTTGGTGACTGGATTCTGGGGTTGATTTGGGATCGTAGAGGGTGGTTTTGGTGGGGCAGACAACTGCGCTTTTAGAATGGGAGACGCGGGTGCCGGGGTTCTCTGTGCACCGGTTATGGAATTTTCTAGGGCTGTGCTATCGGGAGCAGGACTTATGGTCTTGAGTGTTCGCTGTTGTGTGGGAAGCACCTTTACTGGAGTTGTGTTGATCGCCGGTATCGGATGTATGATATTGCTCGCAGCTACCGTTTGGCTCGGATAGGAGATCGCCGCAGGCATCGCGCGGACCCTGATGCCTTCGTAGTACTGCGGTCCCGTCGATTCACCCTTTATCGGATTCGGTCCGACCGTTCCGCCGAATACGGACCTGAAATCGAAATTCGATCATTATCGTCGTAATCGTCCAAAGTCGCAAAAAATCTGAGTCTCACCTGATGCATCTCGGAAAATGAAGAGGTGCGATAACGCCTCGTCTCCCGATCTTTGTACAGCAGCCCAGATACTTCTTATAAAGTTCTTCCTGCTCGATTTTCGTCCCTGTCGAATGTTCGAAGGTAGCCTTAAGCCAGCTAAGGGCAAACTGTTCATTCTCTTGTATAATTTGCTGGTGAGCGTGCTGCTGTTGTATCGTATTGGAGGCTTCTATCGCTTCTGATTAACAAAAAAATTTCATTAATACTCGATTGAATTACAGGACGATCTAAAGAACAACAAGAACATCGATGGTCCGGAGGCAAATAAAAAGTATATCTCATGAACCAAGCGAATAAGTAATAAATTCCGTTCCGTTGCAAGTATAATCTTACTATGAGACGTTTGTTTGCTGACAACGCTAGCGGGAGTAGTTGGCCTGGATGGAGCTGGACTGAGAGGCGCGGTAGTGGCTGCGATGGTGGTGGGTACGGTGGGCACCGACGAAACTATGACCTGGGCAGGAGCAACGGGTGCTATGGTGTTGCTCTGTCCACCGGAATTTGTAGGAACAGATATAGTAGATACGGTCTCGACGACTCTCATCAGTATGCAGGCCTTTGGTCCGTAGCTCTGTGCTTCGACTGTGACCAGAGCAACCAAAGTATCTATAGCCCCGCGTACCCGCGCGACGCTTGTACACGGTCGTTCTCCTAGAGAAGTTAGAGCGTAGAGACACTCCAGGGTGTATACGAGCAGGGCGATATCACTGAGAGCAAGAAACCTGAGAAAATATTGAAAAATTAGGTTTGTTCCAATTCTTGTTGGTTCGAGATCGCCGACACGAACCTGCATATTATTTCGTAAGCGGTATCTTCGAGTCCTAGAGTGATGATTTCTTCGTTACTATCTTGTTGGCTTATTTTATTGAGTACTTCGAGACATGAAATGACGATGAATCTGTCGTGAGAGTCGATGCCTTGAGATACCGAAGATAGAATGACCTTGGTGATTTTTTGACCAGCTTCTTTGAGGAGAATTTCGTTGGCGATGTTCCCTAGCATGTCGAAACCTAGCTGGTGGAGATTGCTCCACCTCGCTCTCACGCAGAGGAGTACGAATCTCAAGAAACATCTATTTCTTCCTAAAATCAGTAAATTCTCCGGGGTGAAGCTGAGATTCCTTAGAATTGAAGCTATCTGGAGGACCCGCTGCCCGTACGGATCCTGGGTGCCTAACGTTCGACCGACACAAAACAAGTCCTTGTCCTCGTCGTCGAATTTTATAGAATTTTGATTCTCGTCACGAATCAGAATCTCGTCCTCCTCGTCCTTCTGTATCTGCGCGGTGTCCAGCCGCGAGCATTCCGTCGATACCTAAAAGAATTCAGTTCAATTACGATCTCCTCCTCTTCTTGATACGTAGTAGATTAACCATTGATCGAATCATCACCTCGTCTACTTCCATAGGAGTGACGTTCTCCTCGTTTCCATTAACGGCTGCAGCGGCGGCTTGAAGTATTTTGCTCTGTTTTTCTCTTTCGAGTATTTTTCTCCTCGAGAAAGTGTTCGGAGTTGTGCTGACTTTTTTAAGGAAATCTCTTTCGTCCGTGAGTTCGAGGGCATCTTGGGAATCGACGACGTCGGACCAGAAAGAATTGATGGAATAATTTCTGACCCTTGAGTAAACTTCGATGAATAGCTGTCTAGTTCCAGGGGAATCAAAAACTCCTGCGTGTGCCAGAAGTATGTTGACGAGCCTCGGATACTTGTCTAATCTAAGCGAGTGTTTTCCCTCGTTTGATAACAAGGTACAAACGTTTATAGCAAAATCCTGCTCGTTTGGTAACGGAGATAACAACGAAAGTGCGAGTTTGTCGTAATTAGACGGTTTGTAAAGGTCCGCTGAAAGACCGTTGTAATCTCTCAACGATTCTGAAACAATAGAATAAAGAGAAACTTTGAAATAAGAAATTAAAATTTTTTTTTACAATAATCGTAATTTTCACGTATAATAATCACACCGGGTAAATTTGACCCGAGGCAACGTTATACATTTCCGTGTAAATATTCAGAAACAACATAATCCGAACATTGAAAAATATACTCTCATCGATGAAACTCTACTTTTTTGGTGTTGAAAAAAATTCCCGAAAAAAATATGTTCCGAAAATCACGGTTTTTCTACTAAAAAATTCATAACTTTTTCAGTTTTCAATATTTTTTTTGCAAAAATTCAGAACGATACTCTTGAGTTGTAGGACTTTCATGAAAAAAAAAATTGTTTGGTACAGTGTCTTTCAAACAGTATATTTATCTTGAAGGTTTATTAACTCGATGATACGGTGATTATTGTTTTATTTTTTTTATTTTTTTCAAGTGTCTTTTTGTACAGTAAAAATACATTTTTAAAATTTAAAAAAAAAAAAAAAATAAAAAAACTGTAAAAACTTCTACGATTCTGAATATTATTTAATGAATCTTGTAACAATCCTAAAAAATCGATCTGTATCAATTATTTTCTGTCCCGATCAAGACAATCGGCTGGATTCAAATATCTTCTTTTCCCGCCTTTGGCTCGGTTTCGATGTTTTTATAAACTATATTTAGCAATTATTCTTCTCGAGCTATTCGTGGTATTGAACTTCGCGATCGTTCAGGCAGGTCAAGGCGACCTTCGGTAAAACAGAAGTTTGATAATTCTCTAGCTGGACGAGACTCGTTGTCCCATAACGCGAGAGGCAAAAGGCGAGAGTCTCCGAGTCCAGCGTCAGTTTATACACTGAATCTCTATGAACACTCAGAGGTGGATGTGGATGTGGAGGTGGAGTAGTCGTCGAACGTGCGCCTCACCCGGCGCGATCCCCGCCCGCGACCCACGCGTTCAAAGTAGGTTGTCCTCGGTCAGGGTCAGACTTCTACGAATCGCTACGGAGCTCGGAGTGGCGCGTAAGCGCGAGCCTTGTGCTTCACTGACAAGTGCAGTCAGAGTCCGAGACTCGAGCGACAACCGAGGACCGAGGGAACCTCTTCTTCGAAACGCTGCTATCGCGTATCGACATCATCTACCGATAGATTCGGACGATCAAAGTCGTTCGCGTGGTCATTTTCTGCGTGATACTGAAAATACTTCTTCCTTGTGATTCTTGAGGGTTGATTAAAAAATTACGAGAATCTCGGTCGATCTACTTTCTGGTATGATTTTTTTTTCTCTACTTAGTTTCAGGCAAATCGTAACGTCGCGGTTCTTGGAACATAATTGTCTGATCTACGGACAATTTGTGCTTGTTTCTCACTGTTTAGCGTCAATAGACTCGACAGAGTCTCGCACCAACATGCTTTGATCTAATTCTGTTAACTCGTATTCCTAATCTTTGTTTTCACCGCTGGCACATTTATTTATCAACGGTTGATTGATTATGTCAATATGAGTTTATGATCGTTATATCGGTATATTGAGAAAAACAATTCAGGCGAATAGATTAGTTTTTCTCGTACAGTAATTCAGATTTGTTTTTAAAATAAAAATTCGTCCTTATTATCATGATAAAAAGTATACTTTTTTGTTTGTTCATTATTGACACAAACTTCTGTCCCTAGAGTTACGATGGTTTGAAACTTCTTCGAATTCGACAATTTTGTAATTTAGTCCCAGAAAAAATTATGAAAAATTTTATACGATCAAATTTCCTACAGTTCATATATTCCTGATTCTATTTCCTTTTTTTTCCAACATTCAATGCTTTTCGCTTGAACATAGTAGATAACACTGGTCAGATTTTATTTCTACTAACGATTTTTGATAAAAAATGGGAAACTTAATTCGCATGATTACTCGAACGATAACTTGGAATATTGAATGAAATAAAAGATATATATTTGTAATGAAGCAATTTGAGCTTGAGAATTAACGAAAGAAGATAATTTCAAGACAAAATTTCGATCTCATTATTTTTCAAAATAGTAGCTAAAGAACTTTCGATCCCTGCAATCTCGACGATGATTGACTCTGAAAAATCATCACGAATTTTTAGTCCCTGCAAATATTACGAGCAAGAAAAGAACAAAAAAAATACAGCATATTACAATTTTTATGCAAAATCTATTAATATTTGAAATTCTCCCAAGGGAATCGGAAAAGCGAAAGTGTTTGAATATCCCCAGAAAATTTGGTAGTAGTAGGTCATAATCTTGTCAAATGAATTCCAGAAGTCAAGAAATTGACAAATTGACTAAAAAATAGAAACTCTACAATCTCCAATCATAATATATTATTAACACAATACCGTACGTGCATAGGCTTTATAAATTCCATATACAGACGTAGCTGCTAGTCACAGCCTAGAGTAAATGAGATAGAGACAGTCGAATAGAATCGAGTATAAAATCGCTGGGGGTCTCCTTCGGTGCTAGTATCATAGACTTGAGACTTCCTGCAGATATTAGAATAAAAAAATTGTACAGGGTGGATAGAAATGATTAGTCGCCGATTCGCCAGGTGCCGCAAAATTAATTTTTAGATTGTGTTGAATCTTTGTGTCAAAGTTTCATCATCGCCAAGAACAAAAGAATCAAAAGAACCATGGATGGAAAATGAATCCTTCAACAGGCAAAAAAAAAAAAAAAAACATCACGAATTAAAAAGTAATTCGAAATTTAGGCTCATTTTGTCTTCTCGACAAGTAGAATTTTCCGTGGCAATGAACAAGTTTTATCTCAATTTCCAAGGTAAAGATCAATTTTGCAGCACTGGTAGCGACAGAGGGGCGAAAAATAAATGAGAAAAGTGAGTTTTTTTTTTTACTCCAAAAATTGACTAATACTCATTGACTCAGTAACTACATCAACGGTCGTTGCAATGGGTTGTAATTCTAATTGGAGTAGAACGCAAGAATAATTTGAAGCAAATTTTGCATTATAACGAACAGATTTGAGGAAAAAAAAACCGATATTTTGCCACCGCGAAATTAAATTGCGACCAGAAAAGTGACTTAAGTGATCAAATCTTGGAAAAAGTCGGAAGAAGAAGTGACTAATAGTGAGAAAAGTGACTCGCTACCAGGCCTGCAATTAAAACCTTAGAAATCAGCAGAGGGGTAACGAAGGTGTTGCGTTAAAGGCGAAAAGCGCGGTAGAGCCTATTGACGTATTGACGTATCGGGTTCGATAACGTTGGGCGTACCGTCGATAACCGTCAGCCAGCAACGCAACGCGACGCGTAACCAAAGACCAAATGTCAAATTATATTCCATAGGCGATATAAAAGGTGAAAAATGATATCGTCGAGAGTCCCTCTCATATCCTCCAAATACAAGACATATCTAGTCACCCTGTTAAACTATAACAATACGCTGTCATAAGTCGTGTAGACCGTCACAGCGTAGACTGGGACATGAGCAGCGAGAGTTTGTACCGGTGGGGAGGAGGGGGATTCCCCAGGCCGACACCGAGCATCCCTGCAAACGCGTATTGATTGCGTGAACTCCGTAGCGCCCGACGAGCATCAGCAGTACCTCTTTGCCACTCCTGCACCGCGAGCTTCAAACTATACCACAAAGAGTCGATGTTTATGGCTACAGTTGAGCAACCGGAAGCTCTGGTCAAATACGATGCATCAATGAATCTGTTCATCACTGTTCTATTTTTTTTTTGTTTTTCAGTTTTTATCTTGTTTTATTTATATTTTCTAGGGAATTGAATCGCAGCTCAGGCTAGAATTTTGTCATCTAAAATCTTGTGGTTTGGATGGATTAAATATTGGCTCCTGGTTCAATGATCTATGAATTGTGATTTTGTATGTATCGCAATTTCCCGGGTGCGACACGAGGCGGGGATGATGTCGGGAGGTCGAACGAGCGCCCGGGAGTAGCGGGTATACCCACAAAGTTGAACAACTTGAGCGAGTCGAGGAAACGGTTGCGGGGTAGATAGACGAACCGGCGCATGCGTCCCGAATATAGACCGAGCAGCGCGGGCATAGTTATAGTTATAGCAGGGCGAGATACCGATACACACAACAACAAAAGCGACGGGTTGTGTTTACGTATTCGTTAGGTTTACGCACGATACGTATAACGTATCGAATAACGATACGCAATTATTGCTCTCTTCCGTGGTCCGTAAATATAATATTTGTGTATATTCATAGAGTCTAGAAACGAGAAGAAAGAAAGTAAAAAAAAATTTTATCCTCTTATCGTGGAATTAAATGAATAAACTAATAATAATCTGATAAGACGCTGAGACATAATCCCATTCCTGGATTTATTAGATAAGACAGAATATATATATGAGATTATTTTCAAAATTGCGATAATTAGGTAAACAATTCCACACACTTTACGTAACGAACGTAAATATACTTGTTTATCGTTGAGTCCCAAACGCTCGAAATTCACACAACCATATAATAATAATAATAATAATAATAATAATGATGAAATAAAAAAACACTAGCTTTCAGGTATAATTAGCTTGACAATATTTTTTTCTGTCTTTTTTTTTCATTGAGGAACAAAAATTCAAGGCTTGTCTCTCGTTCGTAAGATTAGAAATATTATCATAGAGTTTTGTATTTGATATATATTTAATAATTTTGTTGAAGGTTTTATGGTTTTTTTTTTTCTTCTGAACTCAGCTTGAGGTAGTGTAAATTTCTTATAATATCTGGAATATTAAGAGAGCATATAGTAAAAAAAAACTCACCGGCTACGTTGTGTTGATGATGGTTGTAAGTGAGAGGTACAGAATGAAGCGCCCTGGCCGACCATTTCCGGTGTCTAGAATCCTCGTCCTCGTCGTCGGCCTGCTGTCCGTCCTCTCCGAGAAAGTGGACCTTCTCGTACCTGTCGAGATACCTGGATGGACGTGAAAATCGATCGAAAAAAAAAAAAAAAAAACAGACCAAAAACCGAGCGGATTTAATCAGCTAGTTGAAAAAAAAATATAGTTCAAGGCTCGTTATAATTACCGCGGGGTTAACCGCGGAGTATAAACCGCACGTCGCGGTTCAAACCGGTGCGGAAGTCGATTATAGAAACGAAAAGAGAGAGAGAGCGACGCGGAAGTATGGAGGGAGGGAGGGAAAACGGCGCGATGCCGGGAATGACCGAAGACCGATTCATTCATGCACCGAATAGAATCATCGGCAGCGGTGGAGCCGTGGAGGAAGGAGATACGGATACTTTGCTGTAACCGCCTGGTGCCTGGTGCCTGGCGCCTCGCGCCTGTATCGTCAGTCCGCAGCGCAGCGCAGCGAGTTCAAAGGTAGTGAGAGTAGTAGCGAGAGCCTCGGTCTTGCTGTGCGTGGATACGAGCGAATCCACGAGGCGTACGTTACACGCGGGTAGCGTCAGCGTCACCCGGGTCATGAATGGGAAAGACCGCCGGCGGTAAGTGACGGCGATCCAAACGCGACCGACCGAACGAGAGGCGGAGGCGGGCGGTGGGGGAAGGTAAATGGCTCGGGAGGCTGGAGGGAGGGGGGAGGACCGAACACCGCGACACGTGCCACCCGCAGTGGCCGAACTGACGATGAGATGCAAGTGAACGAGGTACATACGAACTAGGGATGACCGTTGCACCAAAAATAATCGATTGACTCGATCGTATAATTTCACTTCAATTAATTAAAATAAAATTTAAAGGGTTCGCAATATCAGAGGGGGAAATAACTCAATCCGGGCTTGACAGATTAATTTTCTAATTTGAATTAATTCGCATAATTATTTTCAATCTGATTTCATGCAGTATAATTCGAATTAAATCATTAAAATTCAAATAAAATCAATATAATTCGCATTATTTCATTGTAATTCGAATTAATATTAATATTAATATATTCGGCAATATCATATGGATCGAAAATTCTGTATCTCATGACTTATTCCAAAAACACGGGAAATTGCGATATTTATTAGATACGTAAAATAAAAATTTGAGGAAGACATTGGATAATCGATTTTCATTGATTTTTCACCAAGTTTTTCATTTAGGTACTTTGATCATGTAAATTACGACAATTATATGATAATTTATGTTGAAGACTCACCTGAGATATATTTGTTTTAGGCCTACACCGCTGTTCACGCATTCGGTGGGAAGGTGAAATTGTTCGCAGAGGGACGTCCATTCGTTCCTCGTGTTTACCTGGAGAGAAACAAAAAAGTTTTCTTGAAATCGTCAATAACGTCGAGACATCATCAAGGAAATTGTATTTAAAATCTAATTAAATGATAATAATAATAATAATAATAAATTTATTGCGCCTATCGTTGGTTTAAAAATTGAACAAATTACAATTATGGATTAACGTATGTAATTCGACTTGTAATAAGTGTATTAAAGAAAAAATTGCAATATTCTTGAATTTCGGCAAAATTAAGCTCTTCATTATTTTTTCAGTCTCGTTTCTGCCTGTCAGGCATAAGTGCTCGCCTAGTAAAACCACATTTACGACTCTGTTTTACGAGTTAGCGGTTGTGTTACGTTCTTTTTCCATTTTTCTTGTTTTTTTTTTTCACAGTTATTTCCGCCGCAGACAATCTCAGAGGTAGAAAGTAGATGCATAAAATATACATACATGTACGTATGCTAGCTAGAGCAGGTTCTACACTGGCAACAACCGCGTGTGGGTTACAAAGGCGTGTGACTTCCCGCGCGGAGGTTATATTCGCGAATAGTAGCAATATTTCATTTCTTTCGAGAATATTTTTTATTCCAAGGCGTCGCGAGGCGGGCTTGAAAAGGTGCTGCAGCACAGGCCGATTTAATAAGAACCTCCGACCCTCGCGAGAACCTCGGGCTACTTATTTCAGCATTCCTCATTTTTTTTATTTAATAATTTTCCATTATTCATTCATTGATAGAATATTTACATTTTTTTGTTTAATAAATTCACATGAAGCTGAAGCCATCAATCAAACATTCAAAGCTTCTCCCGAATAAAATTAAGAAGTGTAATTAAAATGCCATAAAAGGATTCAATTTCTATAATATTAGATAAAATTTTGATAACTGGGTCTTGAATTCAATTGAATTCTGAATTTATGGCTGCTATAAGTGTCAGTTTAATGAATTTTGTACAGAATAATTAGTGCATTGAGATTGTAGAAAAAAGTATCGTTCCAGCGATATCGAGCGTTTAAATCACCGCATCGTGACAGCGAAGCGATGCTCGCGGTTAAAATTTCATGCGAGACTCGGCGTTCGTATTACACTTCTAAATTTTTCATTCGTGAGAAAATCTACGTCCTGTTATGAACAAGAATCAACACAGGTAACGCAAAAAAGTCAGGAGAAAGAGAGAGACTGAAAGTGAAGGCGTTCTCTACCAGCAGTGGGTCAGTGCTCCCTGGATCTTCGCCCGAGTCGGCGGTCTATTGATAGAGCAAAGATTCGACGGTGATTCCGCGACGCTCCCTGGCTCAGTCAGCCGTTTTTCATCACACTTCCTCAAAATTCAATCTCCCCCATATGAACAAAAATTATTCATATTCGAGGCCTATCGATCTTTATTTATCATGTTTATCGTTGTTTGTCGAGAAAAACGTAGATCATTGCACATAATTAATTCCAGCGAAGAGTGACGAAAAGAGGAAGAATTTATCATCAGTCAGAAGATAAAGAGTGAAAAAATCCATGACTTTTCCTGCTCAAATTACAATTTTTCCCAGACTGAAATTCGGACGAATTAGTCGTTATTCAAGCATTGAATAAATAATTCTCTGAATCAATGGTGAAAGAAAATGATTTTTGACAATACTTTTGTTCATTTATAATTTATACAAGTTTTCCTACTATTTTCATCGATTAAGATTTCCGCGCGAGAGAGAGAAAAAAATTGCTGGAATATTTTATTCCGTCTTGTTTTGTATCGCGATAAAATTTCTTGACTTTTCCCCTGACCAGTGGCCACTATGTGTAAACAATTCTGAATTTCGTGTAATTTTTCTTCATGACGACGATTTATATTTGTCAGGTTTACCAAGAAGATCGTTATCATTGTTTAGTTTCGCGGTTTTTTATCATTTTATAGAATAATCGTACCGAGAAAAGTAAGTTGAGACATGTACGAAGTGTGAAATGGTCGGTAATAAGTCACGTTTGATACGTCGGTTTGGAAACCTCATTCCGGAAACAGCGGGAAGTGTTATACTACACACAAGTTTCCGTTCAACGAATATAGTTCAACACGGAAATTAAACACTGTGCGGTTCTAATTTTCAACTCTCAACACGTTTTATGATCTCGAATGAACTTCTACTACGAAACAAGATCGAAGAACCATATGAATTAATCTTGTGCATAGAACCACGTCTGATCTGATTGACAAAAAAAAATCACCGATCGCTGAAAAGCTGCTAAATCCGAATATTTCGAGGGAGAGAGAGTGGTTTCTCAAAGTCCGCGAGAGGAGCTTCATTTTCATTCGGTCCGCTCTCGTAGACGGTCGGCCGTCTACGAACGCACCGGCTGGTTGTGTTGTGCCCCCCGCGCACTCGTTTTCTCTCCTCTCCTCTCCTCTCCTCTCCTCTCCACGCCGCTCTGGCGACGCTCCTTCGGCCGGACGCCAATCGCGACCACGTGTTCGAATCCCTGACGTCACTTGCAACGTCACGGGAGTTTGAAAAACCACGTGGTTTGTTCTAGCGCCGCGCTCTCCGTCAATGATTCAACTCTCTTTCCCGACCATCGCGTACACGCGTATACTATACCCTTACCTACTCTTCGCTGCTACGCGCCACGCGCCATAAACTCAGCCAAATACGTATATCTCACGTCAATATTTTCGTCTTCAAAAATATTCATAAACGGATCTCAGTCATTATTCTGAATAATAATTACTCCAGAGGGTATAAAATGCCATGAGATACGTATGAAACAGCTTTGAAGTATACCTATTAAATGCTCGTGAAACGTGAAACGGTTGGGACACTGTATATCAGCTTATTGGCTTGAGCCAAGGTATGGGGGCATCCATAAAGGACGTCCGCCTTTTTATTGCAAATTTTTGTACCCCTCCCTCCCCCCCATGTCACAGTTAGTTATAATCTTCGAACCCCTCCCCTTCAGGGACGTCCGATAGTCACAATCATAGACCTTCCCCCCCTGATTCCCTAAAACATGATATTTAGAATGAAAAATGTAACAAAAACAATTATGACAAATTGAAGCAGCTTTTTTTTATCAAATCTGTAAAAAGGGGTTTTTTAAGTGGATGTGGCACCTGGCATCACCTTCCCCCACCCCCCTGGTCACAAATAGTCACGTTTTATGAACCTCCCTCGCCCATATAACCGTGGACATCCTTTATGGACGCCGCCTATGTGCCAACGTAATCTTTGTACACTGTATTTCGATGCGTTCATCCCCTCGACTCTTCAGCTCTATAATTTCTGCAAGATCGCAAATAAATAATTCGCTGTCTACCGCTGACTTCATTCACATGGCTTCGAATTTCCTCTTCCGAGCGAAACAAATGGTCTTTGAGTCTATAGAATATTTATTTCTAGTTTTTTGATTGATTGAAAAAAGAAAAAAAAATCAGTGTCACAGACGCCGGCGTCGTCGGTGGCCCCGTTTGGCGTTCGGAGAGTCTAACGAACACGTGGTTTCGTAGACCCGGAGAGCGCGACTGACAGTTCTCAGAGTCAGAGTCAGAGCCAGAGTCAGCTGATCGGTCGTCGGTCGGTCGGTCGTCGGTTGGTTAAGAGGGAGGAATGGGGAGGTTGGGGGGGAGGTTGGCAGCGCGCAGTCTGGCTTCGAAGAGATCAGCTGATCGCGTCTCTGACTCTCTGTGTCGCACTAGTGTTTCGCTCCCCGTTACCGAAGTAGGTAGCTGTAGTTTCTACGTAACACCGCAACGACGCATCGGAGCTTTAGGTATGACCGGTAGGGAAACCGTCAATTCGGGACTGAAGAATCGCGGAGATCCGTGGTTCCTGGTCTTATTCATATTCAGCCTGATTTAGACATGATTTTCTCTTCTTTTGGGTCTAATCACGTCATTGCATGCTTCGGTAGACTCAATTTCCGTCGTTTTTTAATTTTATTATTATTATACCGGGTGGAAAAGAATCGTGTTTTCATTTGTGCTACGTAATTTCATAAAAATGTTTGTGAAGCAATTAACATATACTTTTTGCATGTTAAAATTAAATTTTTTCGATATTTGAATATTCATATAACAGTTTTGAAAATTTAAAATCATTCTGAAATTTCATAGCCAAGATTATACTGAATTTTATGTACAGAATCTTTAGAGAATTCGGCTGAATACTCATATGATATGAAAACTCATGATAATTTCATTGAAAAATGGGTTTTCACTGCTACAATAATTGCCGAATCGGATCATAAAATATTGCAGAAACAACCAAAAAATGATAATTTCACGCTTTTAATTCGATGGACTATTGATAATTTACTGAAATACCACTTTGTCACTGAAAACTAAAAAATAATCATAGTACGTTTTGAATCTGCAAAACAGTTTCATGAATTTAATCGAACCATATCAATATTGAGACACAGTGATTGAAAACTCGGTATCTTTTTCCAATATCAAGACACAAATATGATATTTCAAGATGTTTTATATTAATTACATTTCAATCACCAGGATTTGTGAATTTCATTTGCTGTTACACAGTGGCTATTCAGAGCAGAGGTACAAAATTGTAAGATAAAAAAAATCGCGTGGGTGTTTAGTGAAAAATTCATCCAGTAGACAAAAAAAACAATCTGATATTTTGTTCTCCACGTGTGTTTCGACCGCCCACGTGGATTCAATCCCTTCTAAAAGCTGATACGGGGGGACTCGAGAAATATGGCGCGTGTGTTATCCAAAATTTAAGGATATTTGACACACAAAATAAAGAATGCAGGTTTCTATCTTTCAGAATTATAAACGATGCAGTAGTTTGAAATACTGCGTAACGAATAATATTAGAACGTTTCAGATTCCTGTTTAATCGCAGGTTCTGACGATGTGGTCATCAGTAGCTGTTAATTTGTACATAGCCTGTTAAAAATGATCGTTTATTAACGCGTAATGGATTATGAAAAACTGATTTCAAGCTAATAAAATTTTCTACAAGAAAAGTTATGACAATTTTGTTTGTTGTTTTTTTAAATTCTTTTGTATTGAAGAATTTTATAAAATTGATAAAGAGGTAATATTCAGATTTCGAATCGATCTTTTTTATGCACCAACTCATCGTGTTATAATCGCGTCACGGTGATATTGGATTCGCTGTGTACACAGAAGGTGAATCGATGTTTCAACTTCCGTCACTGCATCGCTCTACGAATTAATCAATTGAATAGGTAAACGGAGCCCCACGTTTCTCCCACTCATTTGACAATGAACGTCATGTTGATTATTATGTATATTAGTGTATAATTAAGAATTTATGACATATTGAGAAGAAAAACTCCAATAATATATGCGTCGAATGGAGAAAAGAGTACAATAGAATGACTTTAATACCCTGATCTAACGTATGAGAATGTATAAATTCCGTAAAATCGTATAAACAGGTGACACCAAACTCCTAAAAGTTGAAAAATAACCGTCGCCTGAATCGTCTATCCGTTATAACAGCCAGAACGTATGTATTTATCGGATCGATTCGATACACTGTATAGAATACAGTTGAATCCCGGTGCCCGAAAACAA
>JAFFZH010013866.1:0-19650 GCA_018420115.1 Euura saliciscinereae | reverse complement strand
ACCAATTCCGCGCGTGAACAAAAGAAGCCGTAATTATCGCTCGGTGAAACTTGAATTGAAAACTTGATGCGGGTTGTGTGTTGGACAAAGAATTCGACTACATAGAATATCAGTTTCAATAATACTCTGCGATATATCGGTTTCCTTGATTTACTATTGAATGCATAAATTATAAGTTACAAGACTATATAACGTTCACGAACGCATATAGATCGCGCGAAAAGAGCAACCTCGGAGCGCAAGAGAAAACCGCTGCACCGCTGCACGGCGCCGCATGTGTGTTGTGTGTAGGTATCGCGCAGGCAGGCAGGCAGGCAGGCAGGCAGGCAGGCAGGCGGTCGGGGCAGCTGCGCGACACTCGACAGCATTGCGCTCAGTCGAGCCGCTCATTCTCCCTCTCGCTCTCTCCCGGTCTCGTACGTTGCCGTGTTTTATTACAGCGTTGCCGCGGCGATACCCAGAACCTCTCTTCTTCCGCCGGGATCGAGACCTATGCTTCTTTATGCGATATAAATCCCCTTCTTTCCCTCTCTCTCTCTTTTACTTCTATCTTCTGCATAAAAACGTTGAATTTGAAAACTTGATAGAAAGACTGTAAATAATATCGCTGTCGATTTAGCACTCCTCGCGTCTTTTGTGTTCGGTTCATCTCGAGAGAGAGAGAATAAGGTTTCCTTGTCCGAGTTATAGCCGCGCGTGTCTCGAGTCTGTAGAGGTACGGTTCGGTATGAGCGTGTAGGGGGAGGGGGGGAGTGTTCGGCCATGGAGTCAGTCCGGCTTTGCGAGTAACCGCGCGGTGTTTTACAGCGTTGCCGGCGTTCGATATACCCAGTCTAAAACTACGGACGGTTTTATGCTACGGGTTTACGGTATATGCCAGTCTACGCGTCGCGACGCCCGGTATGCGATGGCGGGGGAGCAACGTTGCCGTATCGACCGCTGCGGGCGACCCCCGCCACGACCACGTCGCGTTAGCTAGGCGGATTCGGCCGGAGCCACACAACGAACGACAGAACCGTCGCCTGTATCATACACTATGATTTTACTCCTTTAATTTATTTTATTTTTTTCATTTTTTTTTCTTATACGGATACGGATTGAACGGTAAATTATTACCGTCCTTTAGCACCTTAGATAACAATCTTTCAGGCTTCTAATCTCTTAAACGAAGAGTGGGAATGAAAAAGCAAACAAATTAAGATTGAGATTATCTTTTACTAGTCAGCGATTAATTCTATCTCCGCGTTACCGGAGCTTTTAGAGAAAAGGTGCGAGTACGACGTAATTAAAACCGTACTCTATCTCTCACACCTCAGAGTGACTCGCTGACTATTTAGCGATTTTATTTATTTTTATTTTATTTTTTTGTCAGGGGTAGTCGGTTACGATCGAGATCGCGTTAGAAAAAAGGTAGCTAGGCGCCGTGGCGCTGAATAACACTTGTTGAGGGGAAAGCCTTCGGCCACCGTCTATATACCCTTCCCCCCACCCCCTCCACCCCCTTGGCGATCTATTCTCCCATCCGTGCACCTCATCGACCCTGACCTTGCGCCACTTCCGCGGTATCCTTAGGTTAGCAAGGTTCTAGTCAAGTTTAGCCTCTTAGAGGTGAGAGAAATGCGAAAACCTTTCAATGAACGGATCTCGTATGATTGACCCGTAACGCGTGACGTACGCAGGGTTAGTAACCCCCACGAGTAGTGCGAATCCTTCCCGTTTCCGTTCTTCTATCGGGGGACGGAGGGAGCCTTTCACCGTCGCGACGCTCTTCTCTTCTCTCTCCTCCTTCCCGACACGCGATGCAGCGCCAAATATCGAGGGGCTCGCGGGGACTGCGAAGTAGAGTAGAGGAGCAGCGTTCGGTTACGTCAGAGACGCGGCAGTCATTCCGCTGCATATCGCATCGGGACACTAGAGGCGACGGACCTGATGCGCGAGCCGGTACTCGGGCAGCTCGAACCATGCGGCCCAGAAACCCCTTGGCAGAGCGTGGCAGAGCGCTCGGCACTTCGACGGAAGGGAACGCGCGGCAAGTTCAAGGAACCGGTGCGTTCGACACCGGGCAGGAGGAGGGAGGGGGGGGACGAGATAACCGGGAGACTTTACGCACACGTTAGTCGATCGACGACCGTTGAGAATGACGGATAATCTGATGTACCCCAACAAGGGGGGGAAGCACGGGGGGATTCGTCTTTGCATGTTTATCAACCGTGGTGTAATTAGCCTTTTAAATACTTTCGGGGAATTATTATTGACTCTTTTTTTTTCTTCTACTCTCTTTACCCGTTCGGACGGTACAGTAATATTATTATTATTATTATTATACTCCTTGAGAAAGTTCGAGACCCTCAAGGCGGCAATTCTCAGACGGTTGATTATTATTTAGGGTTCGCAACATAACGCAAAACGTAATAATAATAACTAAGACATTTTAGACACTTTTTTGTTACACAGAGAAACGAAAAAATAATTTATTGTCACGATAAAGAAAAAAATTAGATAAATTTTCTGCTCTCATTGTCTTGCGTGAGTTTGTTTGTCCCATCTTTTGATGGGGGGTTTGAACAGAGTTTGACCGTTATTTGACTGACCTTGATCCATCCTCCGTGGGCGGTGACCAACACGTAGAGCAGGTACAAGTCTATCTCGTTTCCGCTGATTTTTGGCGGTCTCCGGAAAGGCGTTCTGCGAATGATAACACTTTATCAATTTTTTAGTTTCTACGATCAAATTTAATACCGATTAATGAAAGAAAAAAAAGACAATTTTGAGAATTTTGCGAAGATTTTATTATCTTCGTGGGTTTTCTTTTAGATCTGGAAACACTGAATTTCTCTAGTTATAGAAAAATCTGTACGAAACAACGAATCGTACAGTGTCGTAATTTTATTTTATTTTATTTTATCTGTGTTATTATTGTTATTGTTGAAACGTAGGCCCTCTACTCCTTTAATATTCAACCTGCGTGTTTGAATTGTTAGGTTTTTCGCGATATACACGATACAGAGACACACCATACGTGATTCAAACGTTACAGAACGAACGAACCACGATCGCAGTACTTATTCAAACTTTCGTACGATTTAGAAACTAAACGAAACAAAACGTTACGCGTAAGCTGGTCTAAATCCATCAATAATAAACAAACAATAGAACCACGAAAATTAATCCTTAGTTACATTTTGCTCGCTTATTGAGTAACGGAAAATAAATTTCTGGGAATAACAATAATAAGCGTTACTCTGATTCACTTGTTGCGGGGATCTAAAGTAGATACAAAAAATACAAAGAGACATTGACGAAGATCTCTAAAATATTCCGAGAATCAGTTACACGATTATAAGATCAAAGCGCAACAATGTAAATATTTATCGTTTAGTTATAATCGTATTTTATTTGAACCGGATAATAAATAATGAATATCGGTGGGTTTATTCTCACCCTCTGGTCTCGTGAAAGTGGTGAAGACCCTTGATGAAGCCGTCACGTTCCCTCTGATAGGTGACAGGATCCTTGTTTAGGAATTTGGCCATGTTAAGGAGCAACGACGCGTGGGCGTGTTAATTAAGGATCGCGCTAGGTTTACGCGAGCACATGTGTCGCGTGGGGGCATTTACGCCAGGTTAACATTAAAACCTCGTACGTGAAAAAATATATCGTCCGAAAAAATTCAGCTTTTGTCTATAACAAGAATCGTGAATTTGCTCGAAGCGAGATCCACGCTCGGGTCAAACATCTATGTGTGTCTCTAATACGTTACGTGTAGATGTACGTGTATTTATTCTTTTTTTTTTCTTTCGTTTTGTTTGTTTCGTCTTAAAATCGCAACGTGAAAGAGAGAGAGAGAGGAGATAAAGAGAGCGAGAAGAAACACTTTTTTTTTCTTCTTTTTTCACATTCGATTAAAACACACCGAGAGTACGAATACACGCGTGAACTATGAGAGGCGAGAGACACGCGAGGCGGAAGGATGCCTCGGTACCTATGACCGAAGCCAATCTCCCTCGCGCGAAAAAACGCGATCGGAGAGACTCTCTGGGAGCCTTTGGGGCTGATCGCCGTCCCGACTGGGTATCGGTGTATAGTCGCGAGTTAGCGTAGACCGGAGTGAAGACACTCGACTGGCAGTACGCGACTAGCAAGCGACGATTACGGGACTTTGAATCATCGATTCACCTGTCACTTGTCACTTAACAGATCACAAACACTGTACTGCAACGTGAGAGCGGCACTGAACGCACCGTAATTGTGTAAAGTGCCCAACGAAACTGAGAGAAAGAACCGCGCGCACGGAACCCTTCTTTACCGCGTTTTACTGGCTGGCTGTGCGATGCCTGACGTACCCCGAATCCGTATATCAAAATGGCGTCGCTAGACTCGCATCCATTCGATTCGCCTCGCGGAATTGAATACCACGAGACGGTCTTTTTTTTTTGTTTCAAATATTATTTTATATATCGCACTGGGATTAATATCTCCCCCAACTAGTCATCGTTTATCTCAAACTCATTTTATACAATGATAAACCCCGATCCCATAAGTACTTATACGATTATACGAGACAGTCGAGGTTTACCAAAATACCCGGTCATGGAATATTTTTACTTTCAAAATGGATGGTGCGCTTTAGAACAGTAGCGGATGTTTGAATTCACACCGAACTACGCCGCTAGGGGCGTCACAGAGCGGGCGTAACCCCTACCGACATCTATCGACCGCAACGTCGAGCTCTCATAGAGGATCGCGTATACTCGGCATGCTATCGAGTCCATAGAGCCGGCCCCGATTGAACTAGCTTCGGGCCGCCATTTTTGTAGTCTAAATCGACACTGACGCGCGGGAGATTCAAGTAGTGTTCAACTCGGAACGATTATAAGAGAATCTGAGCAATTATCTACATAAGAAAAACTATTTTTCCTCAATTTTTAGGGGTAGACGCTTTACGTATCACACATTTCCTCATATTTCAGTAAGCAAATTACGTCACGGTCGAATCGGACTACAAAGATGGCGGCTGTTTCACAGCTTCATAACGCGCCGCAGTAAGGAGCGCGATACTCTATCCATTAGTATACACACTAGTATGTATCACTGATATACATAACACTGGATGTATCGCGCTTCTTAGCGCGGCCCCTTATGAAGCTGTGGGACAGCCGCCACCTTTGTAGTCCGATTCGACCGTGACGTCATTTGTTTACTGAAATATGAGGAAATGTGTGATACGTAAAGCGTCTACCCGTAAAAATTGAGGAAAAATAGTTTTTTTTATGTAGATAATTGCTCAGATTCTCTTATAATCGTTCCGAGTTGAACACTATTTGAATCTCCCGCGCGTCAATGTCGACTTAGACTACAAAAATGGCGGCCACAAGCTCGCTAGCGCTCACAGACCGCCTCGTGGCGTTCGATAATCGAATTCGTGTATCGAGATCTGTCGCCTCAGCTGAATAAATATTCTAGATCTAGTATTTGAAAAAAAAACGACAATAATTCAGTAGAGTTTGCGATGACTTACAAACGCAGAAAATATCACAAGGGAGACACGCACTTGAAAAAGGGGTGGAGGACGAAACGGCGAACTAAGGACCTCGACGAGGTGAGTTTATCGCGGGTTTTGGAGTTGCGCGTGGTCCACGTGGTCGCGGCCATCGCGTTGTCACAGTCGTACGATATACCGATTGTCTTATTTTCGTCTCCCGTCACAGATAAACGAGGACATAAAAGACACAAATGCGAAGGTTCTTCTCAATCAGGAGGTCGATTTGGACAAGCCGGGAGCAGCACAGCACTACTGTATACATTGCGCGTGAGTATTCGTACCGTAACCCTAACCTAACCTAACCTAACCTAGAAATTTATGTAACCTAAAAATTCGTTGGCACTTCTTGGATCGAAATTCTGTCTAATTCCATTAGCAGCCCTCTTTTTTCTCGTTCGAATTTGATAACCCGATATTTTTAGTCGAGTATTTGAATACAGAAAATTATATTATATTTTGTTGATGGAATTATTGTATGAATTTTAGATTTTTTAGTGAATAAGTTACAAAAACGTTTGAAGAGTTCCAATTTGTATATTTTCATGGTTTTTTTTATATCATGCGACGTTATTTCTAAGAGTACATGCCTGGTAGCGACACACTTTTCTCACTATTATACACTCCTTCGAATCGAACTCACTTTTTCCAACTTTCTACAAGATTTGATCACTCAAGTCACTTTTCTCGTCACGATTTAGTCCCGTACTGCCAAAATATCTTTTTTTTTTCACAAATCTGTTCATTATCATGCAGAAACAGATCTCCGTCTCTGGAAATACTAGAGTCACCCATATGGGGCGCCGGTTAAGTGTCTACCTTCACGGGCGCAATTTCCAAAATTGGGTAGCGTGCAATAATGTACAAAAGTACACACAGTTTTTGACCAATGTTGTCAGTGTACCGAATTCAACACCCTTGGCATAGGCGCGTACACGCAAGGCGGCGAATTCACTAGCAATCTGCTTGCAAAGATGCTTAATTGCTGTATTATCTTTTTTTTTTCCTCAATTATGTTCGATATCATGCAAGATTGCTTCAAATTATTCTTGTGTTCTACTCCAATTCAAATTACAACCCATTGCAGCGACCGTTGATTCAGTTACTGAGTTATAATTGATTCTTACCAGTCACTTATTAGTCACTTTTTGGAGTAAAAGACTCACTTTTGTCACCTATTTTTGGCCCCTCTATCGCTACCAGCCCTGTAGTATCTATTTGAGATTATTTTCCCTTCAGCTCAGCTATTTATTTCGCTTTACGCGAACCCTTGCAGTCACAATTTACTACAACCGAGGTGAAACAATTGTAAATAAAATATTATTTACATTTATGAATCTTGACTAACATATTATTTCTATTAAAAATCCTCATCCATGTTATTAATAAAATGATAAATGAAAATATAGGCATAAACATTCAATAAAAATGGTAAATTTTCAAACTTTGATGCGTCGATCTAAATTAATTGTCATTAATCGTGTCCTATTCACGTTGATATTCGTTTGCAGGAGGTACTTCATTGACAACAAAGCACTGCTCGATCACTTCACGACAAAAGTTCATAAGCGGAGATTGAAGGCGTTGGAATTGGAGCCCTGGACCATTGAAGATTCCGAGAGAGCCGCTGGCAAAGGGAACTTCGTCCTGCCCAAGAAGAGGAAGATCGAAACACAGCTGGCAAAGGATGCGGATCAGATCGAGATCGACGTCGAGGACGTAGCACCGGCTGCTAAGATAACTAGGATAGAAGCGTAGGGGAGAAATCGGTCCTTAATTTTAAGTTCTGTCCGAAATCGAGATGGCGATCGTAGGTGTTAAAATATTTCAGGGTCTCAAGGCGAGAAGTGGTCCTTTCGCAGATTGCCTAAAAACTATATCATCGCGTTATTACGCCTCCGCGTTATTCGTCTCTGGCAAAAAGGCGAACGAGAGTTACGCGGTTTTAACGCCCTCTCTGGACTTTGACGAGCGATTTTCCGACATTAATAAATTGAGGAGCGAGCTGGAGTCGAGAGGGGTCAAGGTCGACCTTGAAAACATGAAGAAGATGTGGGATTTTTACAAGGAAATGGACTCTAACAGATCAACCCTGGAGCAGAAGAGGGTCGACATCGCGCACCGTATAAAAATCATAACTAAAAAACCGGAGCAGAGCAAAGAGGACGAAGTTGAGATGAACAGACTGAAGACACTGGGAAAAATCGTACGAGAGGATCTCAAAGTCGTTAAAGAAGCCTTGTGGGAGCTGGAGGAGTCCGTCATCCCCCAGGCTCTCAAACTTCCCAATGTCTTGCACAAAGACACTCCGATCTCGGATCCGGAAGTGTTGTACGCTTTCGGAAATCCGGTGAATCCAATTTCCCCAGAGAGCCACGTCGTAATCGGCGAGGAATTGGGACTCCTCGAATATTCCAGCCCCATGAGCTACTACCTCTCCGGGGAGGCGGCTATGTTCGAACTCGCCGCGCTAAGATTGTCGGCGCTGATACTGTCGGAGAATAAAATCGTTCGCGTTACGGGGCTGGATTTCAGCCGCGGAATAGTCGTCGAAGGGTCTGGCCTGGACCACGAGAACCACGGGGACTCTTTCACCCTCAGAGACAACGAGGAGATAGAGAAACACTCCTCAAATCGAATGCACCTAGTCGGAGGAGCGAGTCTCCCCTCTTTTCTCGCCATGCATACGAAGCAGTTGATCAACCCGAATCATTTTCCTCTGAGGTACTTCGCCGTCGGAAGACAGTACGCTCCGTTCTCCGGAAAGCTGAAGGAGGCCGGTTTATTCACGGTCTGTCAATCGTCGGCTGTTCAGCTTTTCGTTCTCCTGAACGAACCGTCGATGGAAGAGGAATTCGTCCGGATGATCAGCTCGATGAAAATCATTTACGAGAGTATCTGCAGCCACTACAAGATCGTTGTCAGACCTGCGAGGGAATTGAAGCCGTGGGAGAGTTTGAGGGCTTCGTTTGAGATGTGGTCTCCTTATTCCAGGGAGTACGTCGAGGTCGGATACCTTTCGATGTGCGGTGAATATTTCAGTAAGAGATTATTGATTGGTTGTCAGACCCCGAAGGGTAGAACGTTTCCTTTCGTTATTAGCGGTACGGTTTTGTCCGTGCCAAGGCTTCTCGGGTGTCTCATGGAAGAGGATCCCGAGAAATTTTTAATATCCCGTAAAGTTAAAGACCACATGCCGCTCTGATCGAACGAGTGTCTCTAGATTATGATTGATCATGTTTGCTGATGTATTCTCTGTCCTCTTTGCCATTGATAAATATATTTGTTGTTTTACTGTAAAAAGAAACAAAAACAGAAAGAAAACTGTTTTTTTTATGTATGTATTGAGATTAGTAAATGAAATATAGTATTAAATATCCTGTGTATCGGATTTCCCTCTTTTTACAATTTTTAAATCGATTTCAAGAGGCCGATGACGTCAGCGGGTTATTTAGTTCCGGGTTTTACCGCGTCGCGCGCTTTTTGAGCGCCATATTTGAATTGCTCAAATGCAGCAAAGTTCGCGATGTGTTTTATTCGTCTAGCCAAGACGACGGTGGATCGTTGGACTTTTTTTTAGTGATTTTGATTAATCGGCCGTTAATCATCAACGACGAATAATGGATTCGAGGGATAAACCGAAACGAACTCTTCCAAAGCGAGGATATTACTCCGAGGTGATCACCGGTGAGAAAATATCAATCATTGATTTTTATCACTCATTTGAGAAATTGACGATTCTACTAATTACGACTTTTTACAGGGAAAAATTTGAACTTTTTGTGTACAAAATTTAAATATACTAGTTTTTTTTTTGTTCGTAGAATTGAGTATAATTTCATGAACAATTATATTATGATTAATGATATACTTTTTATTAATGAAAAAACAATGAATCTTCACGAGAAGCGACAATTCTTAAGAAAAATCTACAACATTTACCAGGAAGTCCTGGAATTCTCAGGACATTTTGGGTTCACTCAGGAAATTTTTCTAGAGTGATAAATAAAAAAAAAACATTTTGTTATGTTTTGCAAATTTAAAACCAGTATTAATTTGCAAAAGAAAAGAAAAATTAGTCAGGTATATTTCGATTAACGATACATCTGGAAGGATAGAAAAAAAATCACCTCAAATACCCTAGAATTTTCAGGGAATCTTAGATCCCGTCCTGTTTACAAAAAAAAGTCTACGATTTTATCGCTTTTCGCGCGAAAAACTTGAATGTTTGAATTTTGCTGGACCTTGGTAGCAATTCTTAGGATTCATTTACACCAGGACGATGATAAATCGTTGCATTTCCAGGTACGAGCGAACACCCCGTTCACCCCAGAGTCGAACTGCACCCTGGTGCACCTAGAAGAACGAAACTTGCCTGGCAAGTGAGAACCGAGCAACACGCCCCATCGGTCAAAAACATCCCCTACATCCAACGTCCCCGATCCCTGGGGGCTGCTGAGAGATGGATTTCCTTCCCAGAGGACAGGTCGATCGTTAGTCGAAAAATATTGACAAGAACTTAAATCTCCGATTTTTGACAGACGAAAATTTGATCCCAATTAAATATTTGAATTATTCCGTCAGTCATTTCCTGCCGAATGTTTCGCGCCAAAAATTCAAATGCGAAAGTACGTAGCGCCGAAGAATATTCCACGAAATGTGGCGATGGAGCGACGAAGGAGGCAGTACAGGAATTTGAAAATCTCCATGTCTTTGAATCACGAGAATATCCGCCCTCGAGATATTATTCCGCCGGAAGTAGTCTATCCCCTCTCGACCGAGGAGGAGAAGTACGGACTTCATCCCAGCGTGAATTATCTGCCCCTCGAGGTCTTCGACGACGAGGAGTTCGACTGCAGGTTCGACGATTAATTAGAGAGGAGATAATTTGTGGACGAGAGGATATGAGCGGGTTTTTTTTTGTCGGGTCAGGACGACTGACGACTGGATAAACCTCGGGGCTATAGACGGAATACGTCATCCCGTTCCTGGAGAGGTTTTCGTCGAGATGCCGGAAGCGCTCAGGGCACGAAAAAGTTCAACACGTCCGACGAACGAGGGTCAGGAAGATGATCTCGATTATTTATACGACTGGTACAACGCGGCTGTTACGGATTACGACCCTTGCCGCAGGTTGTGGTCCGTGTTCACCCTTGATGGGTACAAAAGAACCTTCCATCTGCCCAGGATTTACATACGATTCTATGCAGAGGACGCTAAGACCTCGGCCAAGAGAATAGCGAGGGCTTTAGAAACAAGACGAAAAACCGAAGCTTGCATCAGGTCTGCATTCGTGATAATTACACCTTATTTAAGGGGGACTTTACAGGTTCTTCTTCGAAAAAAGTCCAGACTTCTAGAAATTATTCAGAATTTTGTTATTCAAATAATTTGAAAAGTACTGAACCGATTGGAACCAAAATCCAATAGAGTATAAGAAGTTGAAAATATCTGGAAGTAATTCGGTCTTCAACGATGTTTTTTTTTTTTGCAAAAATTGAACTTTTTCAAAGAAATTATTGTTTCCCTTGTGTTCATGTCAAGGTACAACTTTTACGTTGACTGTATGCACGTTGAGGGTATGCCCGAGTACCCGGAGACAGAATTGAGCTCTATGATCGCTGTTGCGCTCGGAAATAGAAGAGAGAAGTTCTCCGATAAGCATATAGCGAATGTGAGTGGATTTATGATATGTTATCTTTTCGTTTAAGAGGAGACACTTTGTACGATAACAGCTATCTCCGGCAGGTCGTGAGGGAAATTAAACTGGATTACAAACGGACTATGTGCGATTTGAAGTGGCGACAGATGATCGATTGCCACCCTGAAATGTTCAGGTTTGTAACAGAGATTCCATTCGAAGAAAAACCCGATCCTCCCACGAGTGGTAAAATTTTTACCGGTTCAAAAAACTTCGAGGTATCGTAAATCGATTGATTTCTGTTCTCCAGTTCGGCGTCATTGTCCGATTTTCATTCTACGCTGATTACAGAAAACGAAGAAATATTTTCACTGGATTGTTCTTTACGTTCGTCCTGAGATATACGAGGCTATGTCCTGCATAGTCACAGAGTCGATGAAGGTCGGTGGGACCAATCTGTTCATATCGAACTATGGAAAATCAATGACTTTGGAAGAATTTGAACAGCAACAAACTCAGACCATGATCACGGTCATCAAATATCTAAAGGAACCGTGGCTAGAGAAAATAACACAATCGGTCAGAATGTGTCTCAGAGATATTGGCAAGGGGTGGTTCAACCTCGAGCAAAAAAAACATGATGTGTACGACGTCATGAAACTCAACAGATTCATGACTCTTACCATGCTTCGTATGCAGGTTTGCAACTTCGTGAAATAACGTGTCAATAGCTCGTGAAATATTGGGAAATAACTGAGAAATAACCGAGGAAATTATTGAAATCACGAGAAAAAAATAATTTACAAATGAAAAAATGAATTCGAAATTACAAAAAAAATCGCAATAAATGAAATAATTTGGATCATTTTACTAAAACAATAACTTGTTAGTCGAATCTTGAGTTATTTCCCCCTTGATTCCAACCCAATTTACAAAATCGTTTTAATGAAAGAACGTTTTAGAACGGTTTGAGAAATTTGGTGGAAAATTCGATGGCTCTCTATCTCTCAATGCTCGAAAATCCGGCCCTCTGTACGCTCGATGTGACCGAGGATTTTATCTGGGGGGAGGATCTGGTCCAAACACAGTTCAAACCCGCGAATTATCCCATCTTCAATATCGAACTACGACTGAACGAGAACGGAGCATTTTTTTCGATCGATCCAGAACGTTTTCGGGCAAGTTTTTATCTCATTGAAAGACTTGGAGGTCCTGGAAATCTCATGGAATTTTGTTTCTACTGGAATATACTTGCCATGAATTCTCCGAGAATTCTAGATCCAAACTTGATTATCGGCAAACTTCGCTGCTTCACGAGTGACTAAATGAAAGTGATCCATTACAGGAGACCATCGTGCACCTATTCGACAACGCATTGGCCATGTGTCACCAGATTAGACAGGTCCATCCGTTTTTGCTGCGAAACTTGAAGTTTCCAGCCGACTTGTTTCTCTGTTCGGTCGGGTTGCTCGAAAAACCAGTGTGCGACGTTAGGGACCGTCTGAATCTACTTTACACCAAAGTTCTGATACCCCTTAAGGCATATGCAAGAGAATTTCAAAAATATTTAGAGTTCTACATGATGCCTGTACAAGAGTACATCAAGTGGGTTGAGAGTTTCGAGGCCACCGATCGAAACAGACAGTGAGATAAATCCGAAAAAAATTTCCAGGAATTTCGGGGAGGAGAATCCTCCCACTGTCGAGGTCAAGGACGAGATATCGTTCCACCTGCGGATGAAGAATAGTCTGGAGAAAACTTTGCCCGCTAGCATCTGGATCGGACCGTTCAACGTGAACGTGCGACCAGTGAGGAACTTCCTGATCGAGAAGAGGATGGACATCGCTACGAGGCTGCTCAACATGTTCACATCAGGACTCCACGTTCAGATAGAAGAGATCCTCAACGAGTACAAGAACATTCACAGAAAGTTGAAGGACGAGCCTTTCAACATCGAGCGAGTATTCGAAATGAGGGAGTGGATGGAGACTATACCGCTGACTGTCAAGTCCCTCGACGAGTCCGTGCAGAAGCTCAAACTCGAATACGACCTGCTCGATCAGTTCTGGTGGAACTTGTCCGACGATGATTTCGCTCTGAAATACGAGGCCATCGGGTTCCCTATGCAAATACAAATCCAGGTCGCGTCTAAATTTTTACACTCTTGATATCCTGGAGTTTTTTCTGTTTACTTTTAATATTCCAGGTGGAAGAGACAGTGGATTTTCTACTCGAGGCCCAGGACAGGTTTTACAAAATCCAATTAACCGACGAGGCTAATCTTTCCGAGAGAATAGACGCCCTGATGGGCAACGTTACTAACATCGCCCTACAGCATGATATTAACAAAACCCACGAGATGGCGATCGACGTTAAGAGGGTATGGAAGATCATCAAGGAGTGCCAGGAGCAGGGGCTCCTCCTTAACGAGCGCCAAGCACTGTTCGGAACCCCGGTTATACCCTATGAAAATCTCAGCAGGCTCAACAACGAGTTTGATCCTTATAAAACACTGTGGATAACAGCTTCTGGCTAGTATTTTCCTCGATGAATGATGATTCAATTTTACAAAATATATTCTACACAGACTGGCTGAAATGGTACGAGGTGTGGATGGAAAATCCTCTGATAACCGTTGATGCTTCGCAAATCGAGACTATGGTGACCGATATGTTCAAGAGCATGACGAGGTGCATGAAGATATTCGACGATCATCCACGTGAGACATATCGCGTTGGGAGAAGCTGATCGCGCGAATGGAAGAGAATAAGCTTTGTTAATATTTCAATTCAGGGATTCAAGCAATCGCCAGCGAGATAAGGGAACAGATCGACGTGTTCAGACCGTACGTTAGTCTTATCCAGGCTCTTCGCAACCCGGGGATGCAATCTCGTCATTTTATGGATCTGAGCGATAGGACCGGTATCCAAATAGCCCTGACGCCTACTCTGACGCTGAAGAATTGCATAGTATTAGGGATCATGGATTTCGAAGAGACGGTGAAAAAGGTGTCGGAAGGCGCTGCCAAGGAACACGCCATAGAAGAATCGCTCGATAAAATGTACTCGGAGTGGCAAAATGTCACCATGGAATTTATACCCCATAAAACATCAGGTAAAACGAAATAACGCCGCTATTTCGATGTTCATTAATTAAACGCTGATTATTCAGACAATGACGTGATGAAAATTTCCGACGAGATAATAATGATGATCGACGATCACGTCCAAACGACACAGCAAATCAGTTTCAGCCCATTCAAAGCCGCTTTCGAAGAACGGATTGCAGAGTGGGACAATAAACTTAAACTCATTCAGGACGTTACTTTCTACTGGATAGAAGTCCAAAAGTGTGTTTTTTTGCGAAATATTGTATTCATATACTCTAGTTTAACCAAGGTTTTTTTTTGTACGGTCACCGAAGAGTCTGGCTGTACCTGGACCCGATATTCACGTCGGAGGATATAAGCAGGCAATTACCAGTTGAATCGAAGAAGTATAACGTGATGGAGAGGAATTGGAAACGGATCATGAAAGCTGCTCACGCCTGTCCAACGGTAGGGATTGTGAAAGTTATTTGTTTTTCACAAAAGCGTGAAAGAAGTGTAAACAGAAAGGACCTTATTTCTCGGTATGAAAAAACAAGATCATAGACATCTGTCCGGACCAAGCCCTCCTGGAGAGCCTTAAGGAGTGCCTGAGCCTTTTGAACGTCGTGCAAAAGGGCCTCTCGGACTATCTGGAAACAAAGCGAATGCTATTCCCCAGGTTCTTTTTCCTCAGCGATGACGAACTTCTCGAGATAATAGCGCAGGCTAAGAACGTCCACGCTGTTCAACCGCATCTGAAAAAATGCTTCGAGAATATATACATGTTGAAATTCGAGAGCGATTTGTCGATCACGAACATGTATTCGGCCGAACATGAAGAAGTACCCTTCGTCCCGGCCATAATACCAACGGGAAACGTCGAGGACTGGCTCGGTCAGGTCGAAGTTGCCATGAGGGAGACCGTAAAACGCATAATCGGCGAATCTCTCAAGGAGGTCGAGGTCAGGCCGAGGAAGGAGTGGGTCTACATGGGGTGGCCGGGTCAGGTCGTCCTCTGCGGGAGCCAGACCTCGTGGACGGCCCACGTCGAGGATGGGATCAGGAGCCAGACTCTGAACGACTACTACCATCAGATGTTGAAGCAAGTGAGTCACGTGTTCGTACGACCTGTACAACGTCGTGAGCCCTTCGCCTGTTCACTTAGCTCGACGATCTGAGGGACTTGGTGAGAGGAGATCAAACCCAGATACAGAGGATGATACTCGAGGCTCTTATCGTAATTGAGGTCCACGCTAGAGACGTACTCGCTAAATTGGTCCTAGAGAAGATCGTAAACGCCAACGATTTCGAATGGATATCGCAGCTACGGTATTACTGGGACGATGCAGAGGAGCTTTTGGTCAGGGCTGTAAACGCGGAGTTTCATTACGGGTCAGTCTCTCTCTCATTCCGTTCCCCCGACGTGGTAAATAGCTCACGAATCTTGTTCAACCAGCTACGAGTACCTGGGGAACAACGGTCGGTTGGTCATCACGCCGCTGACCGATCGCTGCTATTTGACCTTAACCGGGGCGCTTCATTTGAAGTTCGGTGGTGCCCCCGCTGGTCCGGCCGGAACCGGGAAGACGGAGACCACCAAAGATCTGGCCAAGGCCTTCGCGATACAGTGTGTGGTCTTCAACTGCTCCGATCAACTTGATTTCATGTCGATGGGAAAATTCTTCAAGGGTTTAGCGAGGTATTTGTAGTATACTATAGATATCGTGCCGTTGCCTTCTTGTTGCAAATGATACCTTCATGCAGCGGTTTTTCAATTGAGGTTATATATGGGGCATTCAATGCCAAATCGACTTGCCGGTGACCCTCGACCTCTTGGATTTTGTTCGTGATTTTTCGTATCACTCTTTTGACTCTGAATAGCAACTAGAATTTTTTTCAGATTTTAAAAAATAAATTTTAGAGCGTGGTGAATTTTGAAAGTTCTTTTTTTTTCCAACACCTCGATGGCCGTGGCCGAAATATCTGAAAAAAATCTCAAAAAGTATCTGTTAGAAATGAAAATTTTTGACGCAAATTGCATAATGTCCACTTTAATTTTGTTTCCCAATTTTTCAATCGAAAAACATCGGGTTGAAGGAAAAGTCTGGACATTGTGCAATTTGAGTTAAAAATGTGTATTTCTGAAAGAGATTTTTTAAGAATTTTTTCAGATTTTTCGGTCACAGCCATCGAGGTGTTGAAAAAAAAAACTTTGAGAATTCCCGACGCGCTAAAATTTATTTTGAAAAATCTGAAAAAAATTCAAATCGCTATTTGGAGTAGAAAAAATGATACAAAAAATCATGGACCAGATCCGAGAGATCGAGGGTCACCGGCAGGTCGATTTGGCACGGTATGCCCAATGTTCACTATTTTAGTGTACAAGTGATTTCGTGATTTAATATGATTTCGAATGATTTTCCATCTGATATGATCAAACCCCCCACAGCTCGGGGGCTTGGGCCTGCTTCGACGAATTCAACCGCATCGATATCGAAGTACTGTCCGTTATAGCGCTCCAGATACTGACCATACAGAAGGCTCAACAAATATTGGCGAACAGGTATTGACCGATGCTCTGTCGTAACGTCAAATAGCAGCTTTTTCTCATCGCCAGGTTCATCTTCGAGGGTGTGGATCTTACTCTGAGGGCTTCATGCGCTGTTTTTATCACAATGAACCCGGGATACGCGGGTCGTACCGAACTTCCTGATAACTTGAAGGCCTTGTTTCGTCCTGTGGCTATGATGGTTCCGAACTACACCTTAATCGCAGAGATTTCGTTGTTTTCATTCGGTTTTTCAGACGCTAAACAATTGGCTGGAAAAATAACTTCCACTTTCAAACTTAGCTCCGAACAGCTGAGTGTTCAGGTGTGTAAAATAAAATCTACGATTGCGGTTTGGCTTTCATTCATTCACTTGTCAGAATCCGTGGGGAAAATAATCCTATCTCACACTTAAGGATCATTACGACTTTGGTATGCGAGCTGTGAAGACTGTGATCGCGGTTGCTGGTAATCTTAGACGTGAACAACGAAACATGACAGAAGCACAGATCTGCCTGAGGGCATTGAGGGACGTTAACGTGCCAAAGTTCCTCAAGGACGATTTAAAACTGTTCAACGGTAAGAAATAAAGAAACATGGCGGCCACGGTTAGGGAAAACCGGGAAAACCGGGAAATGTCAAGGAAATTAAAAATTGGTCAGGGAATCAGGGGAATGTCAGAGAATTTCAAACTTGGTCAGGGAAAAAGTAGAAGAAATTGCTAACGTGTCGTAAATGATTTGGCACGAAAATAAAAAAAAATTCATATAATTTTTCCCAACATTGTTGGATTTCCTAATCAATTAGCATCGAAATGAAATCAAGTAATGAGGGGTATTATCTTGTAGCACTAATTAACACAATATTAGAATTCCGGTCAGGGAAAATTGATCAACCAGTCAGGGAAAGTCAGGGAAAAGTCAGGGAATTTTTTTCCCGGAAAAAAGTGGCCACCATAAGAAAGGTTCTCCTCTATTACCGAAGAGTATCTCTGAGAAATTTGTCCTCCTTAATTTCAGGAATAGTTTCGGATCTTTTTCCAAGAATGACAGAGCAGGCGGTCGATTACGGTATCCTTGAAGCGAGCATCCGCAAGTCTATCAAGAGCAAAGGCCTTCAGGACGTTGATGGTGAGTGGATAATTCATATGATACACAGGGTGACTCGTTTCATGTGCCGAAAATGGGAGTGACGTAACTTTGATGTCAAAAACGCCTCGTAATGCTGACAATCTGAGCTTCAAAATGCGTTTTTGATGTCAAAACCCTACGTCTGACCGTTTTAAAGTTAGGCCCCTCCCATTTTCGACACATGAAATGTGCCACCCTCTACATTGCTCCGACCTACCTGCAGCTCGCAGTAATAAAACGTTTTGTTGGCCCATCTAGTCCTAGAATTCGGCCTAGTTACGTTTGGAAATGCGAGTGTATAATTAGAGACGAAATTTAACATCCGGTACGAAAACTTTAATTGCCAATCAACGATACGCGGGAATCAAAATAACGAACTGTACAACATTTGACATCGCTTGATGACCCGATTGTCTTTTAACCCCCCCCCCCCCCCCCCTGATTCATTCGTCACTTGACGAATGTGCAATTTACGCAATTTTTCAGACGGTACAGAGTCTTTTAAATTTTCTTTCATTTCGCTTTCAACGAAATATCGTACGCAGTACACCCCTCTGTCTCTTTCCCAGAACGACGTACGACATACTTATATGCACACATTCAATATTCGGGGCTGTTGCTTTTTTTTATTCAACTGTTCGTATAACCGTAATATTAAAGTCTCTTTGTTGGACCGTGAGGTGTAACAGTCAGACAATTACAAGAGAAAAAAAAAATTCTTCAAACAAGGCAATAACGTGGCTATATTGGTTTTTTTTTCGAGGAAAATTTTACTTTCATGGTATATATAGTGAAACACCCACAATCCGACGTCTTTCAGAATCTTCGACATTCCTATTCAGTTTCAGTCTCCCCTCGTCTCAGAATTCTTTGTAGTTCCTCACGTATGGTAATTAATTATTCTACGTTCTGCGTAGAGAATCAATCATGTTACAAATATGCGCCAAAAATCGACAGAATATTTCGCCAGTTTCAAGACGCAGATGTTTTTTTTTTTTTCAAAAATTATTCCACGCATCTAATATTTTAAGTCTCTGAATAAATTTTTTTCACAAAGTTTATAAGAACCGTTTGTTACTCGTCCAATTCAACTTTTCTCTCCAACCCAGGTCATATATTTCATTTCTACAATGAATTTATTATTTTTTTTTAGACATCGTTTCATATTTCGAGATTATCTTGAAGAAATTTCATGCATTCTTTGGAACTAAATTTACTTTTCGTACACTGATATTCAAATATCTCTTGTGGAAATTAGTTACAGTCACTTTTTATACTTACTGGCTGAATTCCCGACGACTGAAGAACAGTGAGTTTTGGTGGAATCGAGAAACAACCTTTGAGACAGTTCAGAACCAATTCAACTATCTAAAAACCCTTTTTTGAACTCCAGCCAACTTCGGACTGTTCAGTGGTTACGAATTCACCCTGTATATGTCCTACATAAGTACGATGTAGGATCGGGGGGCAGATATTCACTCACATGGGTCGCGAGTAACTATTTTTTCGTACCGAAATGTTGAAATATCCACCCCTCGACGATATTGCGCGACGGCAGAGGGTCCTACAAGTACGCTGTCATATCGGGGGGCAGATATTCACTCACATGGGTCGCGAGTAACTATTTTTTCGTACCGAAATTTTGAAATATCCACCCCTCAACGATATTGCGCGACGGCAGAGGGTCCTACAAGTACGATGTAG
>JAFFZH010013865.1:0-32331 GCA_018420115.1 Euura saliciscinereae | reverse complement strand
GTACTACTTTCCGAGATAAATTAAATGTAAGATTAAAATGGGACACCCGGTATATACGAGTCGAAGATAACGATCTTTTAATCCGCATTAATAGCGAGGCAAGGCGACATCTTCGAGTGCAAAACAAATTATAATAAAATTATAACACAATATCAACAATATAAGTATCATATAATTATTTTCTAATGGTAGTTTATTTTCTTGTCATACATTTATCGTCAATTGGCTACTAGGACCTTACTATCGCAATTTAGTCTGCTACTATGCCTCGACTACCTCAACCCCCATTACGTCTTTCACCCCCTACTACCGGGACCTACCGCATGCGCATTGGAACCGTAGTCAGGAGTAGGGGAACCTACGATGATTTGTAATAGCTGCTGAAGCAGAGTCCGACTTTACCCACATATAAAAGTTTCTATGTAATTTGATGGAATGTATAATAATGCAGTCTAGATGTTTTTTACCAATTGTGTCACATGGGATATGACTTGAAGGCACTTGATAATGTATGAACTCAAATTGATAACAGATCGATAAACAAATTTGTGAATCCCAACGAAGCAACGGATCAAAAGTTTATCTAAAAATGTAGAATATCTTAAAATGATTAACTGAACCGTACAGCTGTGTATAAAAAACAAAAAATTTATATTACAAATGAAATCGACTTTTCCTTATCCTTAAAGATAAAAGCTTCCCTCTATACTATAATTTCATTCCGAGAAGCCAGAACTGAAATTGAATATGTTGTTGTTTTTGTTTACACTTTTTCCTCCTTCACGACGAAGATAATTGTGAATAATCGCAGTGTTTAGTTTCGCATTAGCAACTTTGTCGTGATCAAAGGTCACTTACAGTTATTTCGAGTTTGATATCACTCGTTCGCATTATGATAACGATAATTTGTCATACTATTAGTTTTTCCCAAATTATCTGGTCAATGCAACTTTTTATCCGTATTCGGTATTCTGTTTATTCGAGGGACGAAAAAATACCGAACAAAATATGTGTACGTCTCTGTGTTCTCTGTTCTTTGTCTTCATACAAGTATACTCCTGTACATTATTCCATGCACTATTATGTCATAATAACGAAACGCAGATTCGCAGATGGAAATAAAACTTGTGTACAAACTTTCGTTACCGGAATCCAACCAGGGTCATATAAGATATTCTCTGATGAATTGGTTTCTAACTTTTTCATCTCACAATTCTGATGGCCTCAATAATCATGATCCAAACTACTAAATGTTCATCCGACTATCGCAGACCCCGAAATTCGCTGCTGATGACAAAGTTTGCAAAGTGTTCGCTGACAATAAGTGGCACTATCTGACTGTTTCCACTGCTTCATCAATGAGCCTGCTCCGTAAAATCCGTGTGCGGTGTGATGATTAATTCTACATTATTTCATGTAACCTAGTTCAATACCCATTTTTTCCTCCTTCACAACAAGGAAAATTGTACGATATCCGTGCAAGCGATATACTTCAGTACCTACTTCTACGTCTCTTCATTGTCAGTATCAGAGATCACTTCTGTCCTTCCTTTTTGTGAATGACTCGGTCAACACGACGATATCAGTTCAAATTATCACACAATTTTCGATCCTTATTTTCTCTTGAGTAGGAAAAATAATGTTTTTGGACTTTTCCTCATACTTTTATCATCTTGTATCAGGTATCACATTTTCAACTCGTTTGTATGCCAATTTTAACAAAACTTCAACAGGAATGTACTACGACGTTTCCAGACATGTCAAAAGCGGAATTGCTCATTTTCGGCGTCTATGAACGGGTTTATCACCCTGTGCGACTCATAATTCCCCACCACGCCATACGACTTCTGGCGATGCGGTTGATCATCGTGTGTCTAGCCCAGAGCCACCCGCGATAACGCCAGTGCGACATCCTCTTTTAGTATTCCACAGTGTTTCGCCCTCACTTCACAATGTCAGCCGCTCGAGTCAGGCTGGCTCTTCTGGCACTTTTGCCGAATATCGTTTTCCCCTACAACATAGACACCAGTCAACCCATCGTCTACGAAGACCCGGATTCCAGTGGGACCAATTACTTTGGCTACAGCGTTTCTCTCAGTCCCGGAAAAAATGGTGCCTCGTCCCGTTCGTAAGTACTCTCAATGAAAATATAACCCCGAGAATGGAGTCGATGATGATCTACATTCCGTTGACGCAATGTCATCAAAATATTTATGGAATAATTTCATCACAAGTGGTGTGATTCCTGCGGTTTTATCAATTCTTCATTAATCATGGACCAGTTTTCGGATACACGCATGAGGTCAGCGACTGATTCTGTTATCTCTGCAATTACACAATGGAATGACAGAGTCAAACAATCTTCTAAGCAAAGTGCACTGAAAAATTAACCCTACACAATATTGGTAGTAGAGAGGTATCAATTATGTGGGCTGCAATAGCCTCCCGAGACGGGAATCCAATCAATCTCACTCCAATACGCTAGACTGTTCAAAATATTCGTCTATCAACATGCGGAAAAATGTGTAATCTTTAAAATCGTGGGAGGATATCAATTCCTAACTCATGTGAGTTCCGGGAAAAATACAAACGCTTGTTGTAGGTGTTTCGTAGAAAATTCGTGGGTTGCTCTTCTCGGCAACACGCTAGATAACGAAAATGATAGAATCGTATCAAAACACGTATCTCATGTGGTCAAATGACGTTGGTCCAGCGGAATCATATTTACAGTGTGACCATACTAGACTTGTTTTCTTGGCGAGCAGTAACTCAATGTAGAAAAACACCTTTTCATTCCTACCTATCAGTTCTCGTAATTCTCAATAATTATGGATTATCGAGTATAGTCAAATACCGTGCCCCGATTTTTCCGGTAGCCTTTTTGTCGGAGCACCCCAATTCTCCAACGGAACGGGAAGGGTGTATCGCTGCACCGACCCTTCGACTGGAGGCCCGAAGACTTCACAGTGCGAGGCGCTTACGGTCGACGACTTCGGAGGACCGAAACCTGGATGGCTGGGTGCCAGTATGGCAACCTCTAAGTCATCGGACTTCACGGTACTATGAGAATTAGAGACATTCTTCCGTTCTTTGGGTGTGCTTATCGTCAGGGCTCATCCCAATTCTCATTTCGGCACTCTGACTGCAGGTTTGTGCACCACGTACGCTGAGTTCTGTTAGTGTCCCATCGCCACCGCGTGTACGGGTCAATATGACTCTGGTGAAGGGTGCGTGCTACTATATCGGAAGCATCGAAGATAACTTGTATCGTGAGAATGTCGAGCGGAGTGAGTATTACCGTATATATAGTTCGGATTGAATGATGTACTGTCTTACATACTAAGAGAGTCACGGTTCCAATGACGGAGCATCGGAATCTGTTAATTTCTACCAAATGTAAAGTATACTACTAATCGTGAGTTACCAACAAGTCGTAAGCTTCAAACTAGAAGATGACTGGTGAATTGAACTCTTGAAAATTTCAGTCTATAGTGAACCATACTCGGTCATTTCGTACGGATGGTCCATCAGCTACGCCACAATGGACTATCCTACCTCAAATGATCGTATCATAGGCCAGCCTGGGAGCGACTACATAAATATCCAACGCCGCATGTTCAAACCAACAAAGTTATTGACTTCGCGACGATCTACAACTTTTGGTTTGTATCTTATTCGCATGCACAAATTTAACAATGCAATAGATGTATAATATTCCCTGTTCGCTATGTGCATGCCGAGCCGAGTTGAACCGATGTGTCGGAAATGGCGGACAAAGAAACTTTCAGTATGAAAAATGCGCTGGGCTGTATCAAATGATGCCTTCCAAATCAAAAAAAGCCAAAATCTTATCCTGCCCTCTCCCACTGAAATATCTTCTTTTCGAAACTTTTCGAAACAAGATCTTGACAAGCTCATTGAAATTCTAAGGTTATTCCGTGACTTCGGGATCCTTCGCTGGATCCAGCTGGCTGGACTACGTGGCTGGAGAACCATCGTATTTACTGAGAGGGAGGGTAAGTTTGGCACACATGATTGAGCTCGAGACAAATTGTTCAAGGTAGAAATACAAGCGCCACATGAGGATATGGTGTAGCCAGCACTGTGTAGGAACTGGGCAATTACCGTCAGTGTCTGGAGTTCGATTGTATAGTCTCAATTAGTGCGAGGTCAAAGAAATTCAATTAACCTTTTCACAAACATGTATCAACTACTCTTTCCAGGTCGTCGTCTTTCGGTTGTTTGGTTCCCGTCAGTTCGTTGGTTGGAAGAGAGAAATCCACGGATCGGTTCTCGGCGAATATTTTGGAGCAAGTTTAACAACCGGAGACTTCGATGGCGACGGTCGAGATGATCTCGCTGTAGGTGCACCGCACTCGGGCGAAATGGATTTCGGTCGGGTGTACATGTACCACGGAAAATTCGATGTAAGTTGATCATACCTTCTTCAGCTCATTCCTCAATGTCTTCTTTCGGATAACCCACCATTAATCTTCCTACTCTCCTTCTGTCCAAGGGCAACTTTCAGACAAGCCGGACGCTGCAGGGCAAAGCGGACAGAGGCCAGTTCGGTTACACCTTAGCCTCCGCAGATCTGGATCGCGATGGCTGCTCAGGTGAGAATCTCATGCGAGTGAGTAATTGAGCTGATCCAAATTATGAGAGGCTCTACCTGAACTGTGTGACGCCATGGTTTCTCCCGTGTAACCAATTGAAAATGTGCACTTGGTTGGATCCGGTTCTTCCCCAAATGTCCTTGAAGTAATTCATGGACGGCTCTCAACACTGATACAGTGACACCCCGTTAAGAGGATTTGTTGATGTCACTACAGTTTCCCAAACATCTCGAGTGTCATAGGAAGGGGAATTTGCTCTGAACGGAGTCTCACTGTTACTAAAACTGACAACTGTGGTACCTGCACCTTTCCATACGTCCTTTACAGATACATCGTATATAGCATCACTCGCATCCACAGATCTGATCGTCAGTGCTCCTTGGGAAAACTCCGGGCTAGGCGCTGTCTACGTGTACTACGGTCGTCATGGCGTCAGGGAGGAAGATCCATCGGCCCAAATCATCCAGCGGATCGAAGCCTCGATGTTCGGAAATGGCTATCAAATCCAGCGGTTCGGATTCTCCCTTTCACAGCCAGTCGACATCGACGGCAACGGGTGAGCCGACACTTCTTGTGCTCGAACTGTGCTTGTTCGGAAAACTAACTGTGTCACAGTTACAGTTACACTCTTTTCGGTTCCTGTCTTAACCTTGATTGACCCTCAGATACCCCGACCTGGCAATTGGAGCGTACAAATCCGGCCATGCCGTTGTGCTGCGTAGCAGACCCGTTATCGAAACGGATATTACGCTTATAACATATCCAGCCACGGTGCAGGCATCCACCGAAAACTTCATTGTCAGTTTGTGTGTCACGTACAAGGGAGAAGGGGCTCCAGTATCTCAAGGTGATTTTTATCTTCCTCGCCAGTGGACAGTTTTTTTTTCGTGTAATTCATCATCAATGTTACAGATCTGTCGTTCAATATGACGGTAGACGCCAGGCACAACAGGGTCGAAAACAGCACCTTGGAATTCGACGCTGTGTTTTTCCGCGACAGTCGCCACTGCTTGAACCAAACGATATCCCTGATGAAGGTGAGCGAAGTCATATAATTTTCAACATTGCTTGGAACTTCGCAACCGCAGCCGTTATTCAATTTTCTAAATACCCTTGATTTTTTGTCACCATTTCAGAGCAGAGACTACGACGCTCTTGACCCAATCGAGATCAGCGTTACACACGGCATCAAAAAAGGTTTTTGTTAATAATAGCACATTTTTCTTCAAGTTTTCTGAGTTTTCCCAATCACTAAAACATGGATGCCACTCGCGGTTAACTCATCTGATCTGTGATTCAAGGTATGAGTGGTAACGGAATCGACGCAGTTCTGAATCGAACAAGCTTAATTGAAAAGGAACCGATGACTCTATCTTTTAACAAGGGATGCGAGGGTGGCTTATGCAATGCGAAACTGTTTGTTGACGCGAGCTTCGAAGGTGTCGGGTAAGATTGATACGAACAATGGGGCTCATCCCTATCGCCGTCATGGTAGAATCACTGATTACGACGATTCCGAATTGCAACATAGGAAGAACAATGTGTGGGTGGTCGGATCGGGAGACATCAGCTTGGACGTCGTGGTGAGGAACGAAGACCAGCTGGCCTACGAGACCCGAATCACGATTGTGATGCCACCTGGAATTCGTCTTCGCGAGACAGTAGAGTTCTGCACTGTCGTAACGGACCCACTGTCGTTGGCATGTGACGTTGGAAACCCTCTCGTCAAAGGAATACCGGTGAATTTTATCGTAGACGTAATGATCATCACCATATCACTATAATCAGCGTATTGAAATTGCAGAAACGCTTTAAAGTCGATCTTGACATGAGCGAGATCGAGACTAGACTGGTTAACGCAACGGTGCTGATCTTCAATGTGACAAAACGTACCCAAAGCGTCGACGAGGAAGGTGAAAACTCGACCACGATCTTGGAATTGAAGACCAAGCACCGAGCTGACGTCACGCTCGTGGGGTAAACCGCATCAACATACAGTAGAACAAGTTTTTTCGTTTCTACTCCAACATTTCGACGATAATCGGTTACAGGGTGAGCGAGACAGAGTACATCGACTACGGAAGGATTGCGGAGAAGTCGAAGGTCGCCGTTCGGCATGTCTACAAAGTCTTCAAGTCTGGTCCGTCTCGAATAACGGAGGCGTACTTGAACGTAGACCTGTCAGTCTCCATCATCGGAAGGAACGATTCGTTCCTGAACATTACCGATCCAAAAGTGAGTTCCGATTTATATGAAACGGCGGAGTGCTGAATCTTGCATTTTGTCTTCTTGTTCTTCTTGAAACAGCTGATGGACGGTTCCGGAAAAACTTACGAGTGCTTCATCGACGTCTCTCAATCGGAAGATGACGTGCGGCAAAGGAAACGTCGAGAAGTTTACGACGATGCCGATGATCTGAGACCGCATACTTTCGAGCCAGAGAGTATCGGTGGTGACCTGATGACCGAAAGAACAGTTTACTTGAATTGTTCGACGGCAGGCATTTCGTGCTTGAGACTCACCTGCGGTTTCGAACTTTCAAGAACTGACGAAGACGTTAGATATGTGGTCTTGGATATGACCCTTGACGCCGGGGCCTTCTATACCTGTAAGATGCTCTTGAAATTTTCTTCGACTCAACTTTCATCACTCTTGCTTTTCAGCGGACGAGGATTCCTTGACTGTAAAGATCCACACGAACGCGAGCCTTGATATCAGATCGCCAGTGATTTCGGATTCATCTGCTTCTCGGTAATTCACTTCACAGCTAAAATCTTGCAATTCTATTGATTGTATTCAATGTAACAGCAAGTGGTCGGCCCGTGTTACGACCGTACTTTACAACAAACCAGAACCGAAGGAAGTACCGGTATGGGTCATTCCCTTCTCGATATGCCTCGGTGTCCTGATGTTATGTGCACTGGTTGTCATCCTATCCAGGGTAAGCGGTCAGATCAAGTTGTGATCAAGCATTTGTCACTCTCGGTATAATTACAGGTTGGTTTCTTCAATCGATCGAGGAAGTTGGAAGCTGCGAGGACAAAAGACCCGGTAAACAGCGAAGTCTATCTTTGCATAATTCTCTCGTTTTCGTTTCTAGACTCAAGTTGTGTTAGAATCATCAAATTTCATGAGTAGGTCATCAATGAACTGCTCGTATAACTTGCAATACACGTATCAAATTCCAGAAACTGCTTCTGAACATAGAAGACCACGAAGTTGAGGATGAACGTGGGGAACCCGATGCCAACGATTAATTATCCACATTGCATCTTCAATTCAATATACACAAATGTAGAATAGGATGAATCAGTTGACGTCATTGTTGATCGTTATCTTTAGTTCGTTGTTTTTTTATGCTTCTTTATACGATATTAAAGTCATTTTTAAACCTCACAAATCTCTATCTGAAAGTAAATTCTTCAACCTCCTCGATTCCTTTCAACTTGTTAGACTTCCGGTACTAGATAGGGAATAGTGCCGGCAGTAGAGCTCAAACGTTCGGCAATGAGAATAACATGAGGTAATTGTTCAGCTGTGTAGAATATCCGTAAAATAAAAAAACAGGCTAGGAAGAAAAGTTCGTTGGTTCGTGGAAAACTATGTCATCTGTGCACGCAATACTCCGTCTCCCATTGCGATATCGCGTTATCAAACATCGCTGACACGTCCTTCCGTTCTATGTGTTACTCGTTCATTGCGATAATGTATCAATTTGTCATCTTTTTATTTTTGCACTAGGCGTGTATTGCGCGCGCTTCGCGCGCGCCTTTTGTTCTTTTAATTTACAATTTTTTTAATAACTCAAATGGATTTGATGTTTGAAATGAGATTACAAATTATCACCGAAATGTTTTTGTTTTAGAATTAAATCCACTAAAAATCATTTTTTATGTTGAAAACACGAGCACAAATATCTGGTCTATCTGACGCCTGTTGGCCTGGCGATAGATTTTCGTGTATTTCACGCGATTTAGGGTTACACGTCATGGTTATGAAAAGATCAGGTTTTCCAAATTTACGCACTATAGCCATGGCATCTTGATAGTTTTGCATCATGTTACGCGGTGATCCGATGAAAGTTGATGGTAGTATAATCATCTTTCCTATACGACCGTTCGCTTCCTCCGCAGCGTTTTGAAGATAATCTACTAATCCCTGATATGTATCAGCTCTCAAATTTTTTGGTGTGTTCTACAGTACTCTACTCTGCCCTTCTCGATTTGAACGTAAATTATCTACGGTCCATTGTTGAAATAAACGTCGACCTCTGAGAAATAAGTGGAAGACATTTCGAATAGCCATTCGCTATTTTATGTACGCAGTTTTGCTTACACGTTTACAACTATTTCTACGCATCAAGTTTCGGTGCCACCCTCTCGTACCATAGGGATCGATGAAACAGGGGATATAACCACGGTTCTACGTTCGGATCCATCGTACTAACTTTCTGTAAATTTGTACTCTCCTTATCTCGCACAATAACGTATGAATCTGGGATTTCACCGTCAGCAGTTGTCGAAAAAATTGTAGCGACTTCATTACTCCTTTGAAAGTTATATCGTCGACGATCTACGCCTGGCTTCAAGGTGAACATCAAATGTAACTCGGGAAGTCTTTCGATAGACCTTATAGCCTTTTGCTCTTGATTTCTGAGTTCTTCTCCCATCATTTGATACGTCCTGGCAAATATATTATTATCGCGAATAATCTGATCAACCATACGTAAGACTCCACTATCAAGTTTAGCATTTCGACTCAGACGGTTTTCTGTCGCTTCATTATTGTCAACTATGCAGAGTTGCCCATAACTGGGAGGCTCATTTGAAACTGCAGGATGTAGTGTGGTATTTATTTGATAATAAATTTGACCTTGAATCTTGAAACAATAGGGTCCCCGAGTTGTGTTTCCAAAATTTACTAAATTTGCATTGAAAGATGCAAATGAGAACGAACTGTTATAGTTTCTGATATTTTCGAAAAAATGGTTCGATTTTTCCTGAGTACCGTCCAATAGCGCACACAGTTGATCCGGGGGTTGTGGTAATGGTTCAAGGACTACCTCACCATGATTGCAACAATCATTGAAAGTATCACCTTTATTTGCTACTCGTTCAGCTGCGAAATGTTTTGCATTACAGTTTCGGCCAAGTATATCCATTGCGCGAATATAATGTTTTTTAATGTTATTGAGTCAGAATATTGGGTAAAACTTAACTCTGTCAAATTTTTTCTTCGTACGTGATTTTTCTGTGTGCGAACTACTGACGGAAAGACAGACACAAAATCGGCTGGACTTTCGTTCCTTCCACAATTAATTACAATATCATCATGGTTTACTGTACGTTTTCCGGAACGTGAATTTTCCTGTAATTGTGAGTAATTGTAAGACGGATTCGATGAAAGAGGGGGTATATCTCTTACGCGATGTGATTGTATTTCGATTGCAAGGGGTGCGTATGACGAAGTAGATGCGATCGGGGATATATCTCTTACACGATGTGATTGTATTTCAATCACGGATGGTTCACAATCGTGAGCTGAAGTAGTCGCAATTGGTGACCTATCTCTTATCCTATTATCTGTTATTTCAGTTGCCATGATGTTCACGTTGCCGTTTTCAGTAGTGGACATTGAATTTTCTATATATCTGACAACATCTACTTCCTGAACCGCCCTCACTTCATATTGACTCATATTTTTGGCTGTTGCTTCACGACGTTTTCGCGTCAGGACTTTTCTTTGCTCTAGGGTACGTTTGTGTTCTTCTTCTTCCTCGGAAGTACGTTGAACCTTCCTACGTGGCATGATTAGATAGATTACAGAGATATCAATCGGGTCAATACCTGAAAAAGTCAGTAAAATAACGTATTTACTCTTTTACATATCCATTCTGAAAGTATGTAGATCGTTTCCATTACTCCATTTCATCAAATTCATTTCATTTCATTTCCATTTTTCAAAAGTCCGTATTTTCAAGATTCATTTTTCCCTATTTTGCAAGTTTTGTATTCCGTAAAAAAGCAGCTATCTTTATTCCACAGCGTGATCATGCATAAAATTGCACAATACAGTACAAATACCGTCACAATCACATAACACATGTGTTTTCAGACACTGGTGGTGTGATCGGATGACTGCTGTAGTGCTGCACAAATTATGCGGTCCAACCGATATCTTCGTATAACCTTCGAAACGAATCAAAATTAGTAACTTTGTACGCATTATACATATGTACATCTACAAAATTTCAGTCCGCTTATTCGCGAGGTAATTTATTAGGCGTTTATTAACCAACCTTCTTTTCGAATTCTCATCCAATCCGGATAGAACTTAAACCCCCCCAGGAAGAATTGATCGTCTGTAAGGCACACAGAATAAGAATCGTCCGACTGATATGTTCGGGTCACCTGCGACACGTCAAGCAAACGAAATCAATTAGTATATCCACACATATATCCCGTTGAGTAAAAATTAAACTAACCTTTTTATACAATTTTTTCCTTAGCACTCTTGAACCCTCCGTGTTGATTTCCTGGTCTGATTCAATAGAATTTTTAAGCAATGTAGCAATCGGTCAAACCCTCCACGTCGTTGGAATGACGATGGAGCCACAACAAATTATGTTCGTCCGACTGATACATTCGGGTAACACATCGACACTCGCGATTCGTAACCTTTATATTTTATGGAAAATATGAAGGGATTTAACACGTCACTTGAACGCACCGCTCACGAAGTGAACAACCGACAACCGCGGCGCGAGCCAATCGAAATCGGTTTTAAAAGGGGTCAATAATCAAACTCGCGGTTCGAGAGAAAAAACTCGCCGTGCGAGTTCACACGCGTCCACCGTTATTTTATGAAGGGATTCCGAATAATGAAGATAAACCTTTGAGCCCATATTACGTGTGTAATATTGAAAAAGTAATGATGATACTAATTTTGATTTTGTGAAAATTCCGATCATTTCACGAATGAATTTCTGGATCGAAATAAGAATTACACGGACTTCCGAGACCGAAACAGCATGCTTACAGTCGCAATCTTATCGGCGATTTCCGTTGATCGTCCTGGGTAGCGGTCAGCCATCCGCTATGAACGCAGTATGACATCGTCCTCATAACGGACAGTGCTTCACAATGTCAGCGGTTCTATTTTTACTGCTGGCTCTATCACCGCATTTCGTTGTTCCCTACAACGTGGACACTAGCCAACCAATTATCTACGAAGACCCGGAATCCAATGGGTCCAATTACTTCGGCTACAGCGTTTCCCTCGTTGCTGGAAAAAATGGTGCCTCGTCATATTCGTAAGTACTAATGATGTGACCGAAAGAATAACGACGATGCTTCACATCCCGTTGGAGCAAACGCACCCAACGTTTCGCGAAAGATAAACTCATCCATGTCTGATGCTCACTGACAGGTATCCCACGCATGTCACGTAGATCAGATTGTTTCCCACGTTCGAATTATACATCTGCAGTCTAGACTGATAAAAAAATGTAGACATTAAGAACCAGATTTATGTTGGTCATATTGACGATGTACAGATTTTCATAATTTCATACTCATGGTGTGCGAGCTCTAATCATTGCCTATTTGAATACAGATCAGTCATATTTATACTGTATGCTGTCAACGAATGACAACTGACACTCAGAAATCTAGTGCTCTCTCGTAGGGGTAGATTTGCTGGGGACCAGTCACTCTTTCAAAATTGAAAAATGGGGCTGTGGTTCATGCTAATCGCTAATCTCGAAGCCCCAACATGTCCAAACACTTCGAGCTTATCCTTATCGCGGAATTAGTAGAATTGAGGCTACATCAATATAAGTGAAAATTCTGGTATCGGGCCTGAAAGGGTGACTGGTCCGGTTAAAACGCAACGCGAGTTACCAGGCCCTCAATTCTCAACAGCCTGTTAGTCGGAGCACCCCAATTCTCTAATGGAACGGGTAGAGTGTATCGCTGTACGGGATCCCAGACCGGGGGCGAAAACGCTTCCCTGTGCCTGGCGCTCGAAATCTGCGACACGAAGGGACTGACACCCGGATGGCTGGGTGCCAGTACGGCAACAGGGGCGGCTTCGGACTCCATGGTAATGTTGGACATGGACAATCTTTATTTCACTTTTTCTGATAGTTTCTATCCTTTGACAACGTAACCATAGGTCTGCGCACCACGTACGCTTGTCCCAGTAGCTTTGGAAGCCAAAACGACTTCCGGTGTGATCTCGTTTCTTTTCCTCAACCTGCACGGTGTCTGCTACCATGTGAGGAGCACCGGCGGCAAATGCTCCCTGTCCCTTGGCTATGACCCAACGAGTGAGTATCATTCGATTTGAATTGTCGAGGTGATCACTCGAGATCTCATATGTTGTTAGAAATGCAATATCCTATTTTTTTTCAATTTCAGAGTCCAAAGCCAAAGGCGCGAATAGCGCGTATGGTTTCTCCATTCACTACGTTTGGAGAAAGGATACTGCCTCACATCGAGGTTTGCATCTGATAGGGCTGCCGGGAATCGACACCGTGGATATTGAAACAGGAGAGAATATGGCCTCCACGTCGGTGACGGGCCCAGATCGCGCCAGTTTAGGTTGGTCTCTCACTGAATCATGCATAATTCGAAACAATATAATATATGAACATTGAAATATTATGATACTTGATGTCAAAGACTGGTAGCTACGAATAATTACCCCCCCCCCCCCCCTTTCCGTTCTCTTCTCTACTTTCGATTTGATATATCAAACTTTGATATAGTTCTACCAACTATTCGCATCAAAAGCTTCTGACAATCAGTGTACATACACATATGATCACTGCTTACGATGAAATGATGAACGACAATTATTTCACCCTCGTGTAAAGCCTCACTTATGTAAAGAAGTGTAAGACCGTGATGATAGCAACGTTCTTATGCAATAATGGCATTCAATGGTGCGTAACCTTTGAGGTAATACATTGGTCAGATCGCGAATTTAGTGTGAACAGCTTTCGCACATCTCACGGAAATCTCGTGCCCTTGGAAAGGAGTAGGGCGACGGTCCTCAATCTTTCTATAAGTGAGGCAGCTATTCATATTGAGTGGAAATCTACTTTCGGTAGACTCGGTAAAAAATTTGACTACATTTTGATGGAATGAGACACATTCGATCTGTTTGAATTCCATTTCCCCCAAGTCCTGATACCATGACCAAATGTTTCTAGGTTATTCCGTCTCTTCGGGATACTTCTTCCAATCCAGCGAGCTGTACTACCTGGTCGGAGCCCCATCCTATTCGCGCAAGGGAAGGGTAAGTTTGGATAGCGCTCGAGTGTAGTGAACCGTGACTGTGAGGTCAATACGGGTATGTATAATCGTTTTTAACACAGGTCGACGTCTTTCCGATGGACAAAAGACGAAAAAGGAAAACGATACGAATCAACGGATCTGTTTTCGGCGAGTATTTCGGTGCGAGTCTAGCCACTGGAGACTTTGATGGCGACGGTCGCGACGATCTCGCTGTCGGTGCTCCGCATTGGGGTGAAGTAGATTTTGGTCGGGTATACATTTATCATAGCATGATCCACGTGAGTACGTACCTACATTTCAATATCGATTGGTAACAGTTGTTTGGAAAGAACAATGAAATCGCATGATTCGGTTTTCGAAATTGTGATATTTCAATGTCATCATATCATAAAACTGGGAGAGACTCGTTTAAACGTAACCCGATTGTTTCTTCCTCTGGATCAACCTGCTGATCTGACCATTTTCCTCGTATCCAAGGAGGACTTTGACCGAGGTCAAACACTACAGGGTGAAGCGAGAAATGGACAGTTCGGATACACCCTGGCTTCCGCTGATCTGGATGACGATGGCTGCTCAGGTAAGCGAAGCCCCTATGTTTGAATAATCGTGCTGCAACTGCTGATGGCCTTTTTCACGTAATGCCACTTTTGGAGAGCGACTATAGTATACCTTCCGCTTTCCTCAAGATGTAGTTCAGTCACGCCTGCCTTTGGATTTCTAACTAACTTCCTTCTACAGGGCGAGGCCAAGAATGGCAGGATTGCAATGACAGTACTTCAACATTACTGTGTTACATGATTTATAGCCTCACTCATAACCGTAGATCTGATCGTCAGTGCTCCATGGGAAGACTCAGGCGCCGTCTATGTATACTACGGAGGTCGAGACTTCAAGAACGAAGACCCGAGCTCCCAAGTGATCCAGAGGATCGAACCTTCGGGGTTCAAACAGACCGGTCAAATGCAACGGTTCGGATTCGCCCTCTCGCAGCCTGTCGATATTGACGGCAATGGGTAAACTAGACCATATTTGTGCATCTTTCGATGCTGGGGCAGTGATCAAAGTCTTTAGCTTTCTTGATGACGTTGATCCTCCTCTTCCAGATACCCAGACTTGGCAGTTGGGGCGTACAAATCTGGCCACGCCATCGTGTTGCGTAGTCGTCCTGTTATCGAAACGAAGATTGAACTCGTGTCTGATCCAGTCATGCTGCAGAAATCCACCAAAAGCTTCACCGTCAGTGTGTGTGTCACGTATGGAGGGAGAGGGGCGCCGGAGTCTCTGGGTGATTTTAATCAAATTTAAATAATAAATATCGTCGGGACAAAAATTTGGTCACACACATGCACACGCCCAGACATCAATCTCAAAATAGTTGGAAATGATTTTCTGGACCTCAAAATGTGGAGATCCTACAAATACTCAACTTTCAATTTTCGGGGTGATATTGCAATACCCGGAAACAGAGAAACAGGAAGTTATTTTATACTGTAATTCAACATCCACACAGATCTCTCATTCAACATGAGAATAGACGCGAAACACAACCGGGCCGAAAACGGATCCTCGAAGGAATTCGATGCTTCTTTTTTCAGCGACAATCGGACCTGCGTGAACACAACAATCTCCCTGATCGAGGTGAGCCTTTGACACGTTATTCCCAGTATTTTTGAAAACTTTGTGACGACAATCGTGAAAAAATGTTCCTGATATTCTTCCCATTGTTTCAGAGCAATGATCTGGTAGTTCTCGACCCAATCGAAGTAGAATTAATGACACACAGCATCAAAGGTTATTTCCATCGCCCATATCACTACAGCATCAATGCCACTCACAGTCTACTCATGATATGTGATTCCAGGTGTCGGTAGGAGCGAAATCGGCGCAGTGCTGAGCAGAAGAAGCCTGAATAAAATCGAACCAGTGGCCATACCCTTCAACACCACTTGCGCTGGAGGCCAAGTGTGCAATGCTCGACTGTCAATAAATGCAAGCTTCGGAGGTGTGGGGTGAGCTGATCCCTGCAAAAGATGATGACCCCTTCGAGGTCCGATAACCAATGAGAATTATTTCTAATTGCAACACAGAGAGAACAACGTGTGGGTGGTCGGATCTGGAGACATCGGGTTGAACATTATGGTGACAAACGAAGACGAGCCGGCGTACCAAACCCGAATCACCATCGAGATTACGCCCGGAAGTCGTCTTCGTAGAACGATAGAATTCTGCAAGGCAGCAATGGACTCGTTCTCTCTGACCTGTGATGTTGGGAATCCGCTCGTCAAAGGAAAACCAGTACGATATTATGCATAAAATTGTACATATGAATGTTCATATTGAATGTGCTCACGTTGAAATTGTAGAAAAGCTTCACAGTCGAGCTCGACATGAGTGAAATCGATAAGCGATCGGCTGGACCACCGATGTTGCTTTTTAGCATAACGAAGAGTACCGGCAGCATGGATCAGGCAGCTGGAAGTCCAACGACGATTTTGAAATTATACACCAAGCACGTGGCTCGCGTAATTCTTACTGGGTGAGATTATGTCGATTAGCTAGCGTAAAACACTATACAACGTTTCATCAACAATCCATCACAGGGCGGCTGAAACGAAGTACATCGACTACGGCAGGACTGTGGCAAAGCCGAAGATCCCCATTCGGCACGCCTATCAGATTCTCAAGATGGGTCCATCCCCGATCACGGAGGGGTACTTGACCATCGATGTGCCGACTTCCATGATCGGGAGGAACGATTCTTTTCTCAACATTACAGATTCGAAAGTAAGCTTCGATTGACATGAAACTGAGAAGCTATGGTTCAGATATTCTTCCTATCTCAAACAGCTGATGGACAGTTTCGGACAAACTTTTACGTGCTCGATCGGTGACCCTCCGTCGAAGGAGGACGTGTCGTCGAGAACGCCTCGTGAAATTCACGGTGACGGCAATGAGACGGTCTCCACTGATCTGAGGAAAGATAATAACAAGTGGAAGATGATCGGTCGGAACCAAACAACCGATCGAAGAGTTTATTTGAATTGTTCGACGGAAGGCGTTTTGTGCAAGAGGCTCACTTGTGGCTTCAAAGTTTCAAAAACTCACGAAGACCTTGAAAACCTAGTCCTGGACATGGTCTTCGACGCTAGATCGTTCCACGGCTGTAAGATACTAAAACTGCTACCATCCACCTCATTTGGTCTTGCTAATTCTCATTCACGTTTTTGTTCTTCCTCAATTGGCCCGACATCCTTCTCGATATCTAACTTTTGTGCTTTAATCCTGATCCGGTTTTTAGCGAATGAGGATTCCTGGAATATCAAATTCCACACAAATGCAAGCGTGGATGTCGTATCGCCAGTCATTCCAGATTCATCCGCTACTCGGTAAGCCACGTTCCTCCTTCACAGCTAAGAGACCACCAATTTCTTAATTTTGCTTCACCATACAGAAATTGGACGGCCAGTGCGACAACCTTGCTTTACAACATAGCGGAGCCAAGAAAATTGGCCACATGGGTCTTCCCAGCATCGATTTTCCTCGGTATCGTGCTATGCTGCGTTGTAGCTATCATTCTGTTTATGGTAAGCCGCGGTGAGATCAGATTGTGGTCAAGCACATATCGCACTACTTCGTCACAAAGACTCTTGATGAGAATCTATTTGCGTGGATTGAATTTCAGGTCGGATTCTTCAATCGGTCTAAAAAGTTTGAGGATACGAAGGCAAAACGACCGGTAAGCGACAAAGTCTATTGTTTTCTCACGTTTTTATAAACCATCGTTGCATCTCAAATTTCAGCAATCGATGAACCTCCAGGACAAGCAGAATATGGGTGATAATGTGGAAACCGATCCATACGGTTAAATACATACATGCGGACTCCACTTAATACTTACATGTACACAAGTACAAAAAAGTATCATAATGTTCCACTTTTTATCCTATTCGTTTCTTCACATGATTTTACTGCCAAAGTAAGATACCATACCTATGTCACTGGTGGATGAAACTTGTTTTTGGACATCCCCCCCTGTACAAGATGTGATCGTGAAAAGGTTTCAGTTAGTATTCCGAAGTAGCAATAAATTAACTAATTCTACATGTTTCAATTGTTATCATTATTATTGTGGGTCAGTATATAATGGACTAGACGAAACTTTCTTTTCATTGGAACCGTCGAACTTCAAAAAAAAAAAACTGCCTTGCTTCCTTTGATTTTGTTTTTCTCAACTTTTAGGTACTCTTATTTGCACTAATGTCCCCAATTACACGATATTTTATTTGACTCCCGCTCCTGTCGCTTGCATAATCCTTTGATTCCAAATACTTCATGTGCTGTTTATATTCTAAAGAGAGGATATTATTGGAAATGAACAGAAATCCCTGTATGTAATATCTAGTATCTGATATCTTTGAATGTATAAACAGGAAATTCTGCTTCCGGAGTCTGGAAAACTTCCCATTGCTACAACAAGCTTGTATGCAGAAGCTTAAACTCGTTGATCCGAAAAAAAATTATTCACTATTCCGTCCAAGGAATTACGGCGCTATACCACATCCTTCGGTAATATTCATGAAACATAACGCGATGATGAATTCTGACCAAGATCTGTTTACGTGTATGAATTTATTTCCACAAAAAATGTAAAGCAGAAACGGGACCACACCCTTTCCTAGATTCCGGTTGGCTACATTATTATGGTTATGTCAACCTCCCGCCACTATATTTTATACGCCATGCTCGATCTAGGACTGCGATTTAGCGATCTCTAAATAAATCGAAACAACGATTGGCTAATCAAAATCTGTGTCGATCGGTCATTTTCGGAAAAAATTGATTGAAGCTGCCGATCAATCGCACACTCTAAATTGGCATTACTTATTTTTTGGTTCGTGTTATCTCGTTTCTAATCATATATGATGAGAAGAGCATGATATAGTTGAGCTTACAGTTGGACCCCGCTTGTGTTACGTCGCTGGAACCGAGCTGCTTCACGTATATTAAGTTGAGGCGCACATTCATCGACATGCGCAGCAATGTCCGCAAAGTTACCTAACGTAGCCTCATGGTGGGGCTGGGCGCTCGTGGAACTTTCACAAGTATAGTTTATATAAGCGGGGTCCTACTGTCGATCCTTCAATTTTTGATTCCGAAGAAATTTCTGTCCATTTGATTCAGCACAAATGTATAAAATACTGTTCTTATAAGTGCATATAATTCAGGAGACTCTTATTCTTGTTTACAACAATGCGTTCGTATCTGTCTCTCGTTATCAGCACTTCCTAACGCATCCTTCCACTCTGTACTGACTCTGCATGTCATTATGATGCTTATAATCATACGCGATTATCTCTCCATGACTAACGTCTCCCTCCATCCACACGGCCTCTCCACAGACGTTCTGTCAATACCTCCGGCCAGTGGTTTACAGGTTCTGGATAAATACGGTATAACATCCCCGGCTCGAGTTATTGTGATTTTTACCTTGTACTCGCGATGTCAGGAGTCCTCCTCTTGCTCCTGGCCCTATCGCCGCATTTAGTTTCATCATACAATGTAGACACTCGCCATCCAGTTGTCTACACGGACCCGGACTCCAGTGGGTCCAATTACTTCGGCTACAGCGTCTCTCTCAATTTGGGAAAAAACGGTCTCGCATCCTCTTCGTGAGTACAATGTCTCCGCCAAGTTGGCTAGCTCCGGAAAAATAGTAACGCGAGGCGTCGATTTTCAACAGCCTCTTCGTCGGAGCACCCCAATCCCTCAACGGAACGGGCAACGTGTATCGCTGCACAAGATCATCGACATGTACGCCATTGGAGATCAAGGACCAAGCCAAGACGAAACCGGGATGGCTGGGTGCCAGTATGGCGACGGGGAAGAACTCGGACTTCACGGTAACATTGGCATAGGATGTGTCTCGTGTTACTTTCGACGGCTTTTCAAAATTACAATTTCTTCTCTCCCTCTCTCTTCCACCCCCGCAGGTCTGTGCACCACGTACGATGGTTCCGACCAGGATACTGAATTTCTATTTTTATGACTTGCACGGTGTCTGCTACAACATCCTGGGTGGTAACGGGAACGTCGTGTCCCGCGACTCAGACGCTAAGATGCTGTCGTATCAAGAAAGTGAGTAATATAGACGAGTGACATGAGTCATTTGAATCTGACGGATATACCCGGAACCGCGCGGTTAATCTCATTATAACTTCATATCGTAGGTGCTATTGTGTGTGTTTCTTATAATATCTTTCTTTGTTTGACTGGATTTTCACCCGATTGGGATGTGGTTGTTACTTCACCACAATCATTGTCATTACCGATGCATATTTTACACGTTTGGAACATCATAAGTGTTATGTAACAAGCTTAGAGCACTATTTCACACCATTCGTTTTCTAGCTAAATACATTTTTTCACTCAATATTTGCAATCGTCCAATGATTCCCAAATCTGCAACTTCATGAGTGCGGGTAGTAAGTTGGATCACCAGTGAAGAGTTCCATAACTATTGACTCCGCTACGGTGACTTGGACTTATGTTGAATAATTTTCGCCTTCCTTGTTTCATCAATTTCTGAATGTCCGTCACGCAGCCAAGTTCAACGTCGCACATGGATTCTCTGTACATTACGAATTGAAAAGTTCTGATACCACACATGGAAGTTCGAACGTTATCAATCGCATCATCGGTCGGCCGGGATCGAGCAGCGTGGATGTCAGACACGGTCCACGCAGGGTTATGGATGGATGGACTCCGGATAGTAACATCAGAGTACAAGGAATCTCCAGACTCGGTTCGTGCCTTGTACTAATTTTACATAATTCACATGATTCGTTTAAGCAGTCTCTTAGATTTACTATTAAACTTGTGATCCCGGAATAGGAGACAACAGATTTCGTTAAGTTGAATTCTGATGACCTGATTTGAATTCTCTAGGTTATTCAGTGTCTTCGGGATACTATAGAGGAGGCGGTCAACTTTACTTCGCCGCCGGAGCACCAACGTGGTCACGCAAGGGCATGGTGAGTTTTGATGACTGCGGTACGTCGAGGTACGTGCATCGTGATGTCAATAAATTTATAAACACTGGCAGATATATCTCTCCTGTGTACGTTATGTTGGCAATATTGATTGTATGAAAACTTTATCCCGAAGGTCACGATCTTTGCACCGTTTCAACTCAACACAAAAATGACACAAATTCGCGGCAAGGTTCTCGGCGAATTCTTCGGAGGAAGCTTAGCCACAGGCGACTTTGATAACGACGGTTATGACGATCTTGCTATCGGTGCGCCACACTGGGGAACCGTGGACTTTGGTCGGGTGTACACATATCATACCAAAGGGGAAGTAAGTATCAGACACAATCTCTCTTTCAACGTCATCGTTTTACGGCTCGATTCGTCTTTGGGGGTTCCCACTCAGCATCGTCTCCAATATCTTCTTCGTGGCTTTGTCGTACATCTCTTATCTTCAGTGTTGAATTATTGATCTGTTATTCAAAATCCAATCTCTTCTGTCCAAGGGGAGATTCGAACAAGGTCAGATGATGCAGGGTAAAGTGGGAAACGGACAATTTGGCTATACCTTAGCATCCGCTGATCTGGACCACGATGGCTTCTCAGGTGAAAATCCTCCGTCCTTGAACGTGTGAGCTTGAACTCTGCAGTGATGCGTGAGTCAGCTCATGGGTCCTTTGCACAATACTCATGTATCCACTGACCATTGTAGATCTGGTGATCGGCGCTCCATGGGAAGCATCGGGTATCGTCTACATCTACTACGGCAACTCTGAATTCGGAAAGCAAAATCCTTCAGGCCAGATTGTCCAGAAGATCGAACCGTCAGAGTTCCATCTCAACAATCAAATTCAACGATTCGGATTCTCTCTATCACACCCTGTGGACATTGACAGCAATGGGTAAACTGATGCATATGCTTATGCCCAACCCTCGCCACCGCAGGATAAGAATTTCGCTCCGTGGGAGTCTATTCGTCTTTTTTCATGACCTTTGTTCATCCCTAGATACCCTGATCTGGCAATTGGCGCGTACAAATCCGGCCATGCCTTCATACTGCGAAGCAGACCAGTCATCAGAACAACGATTAAACTCGAGTCGTATCCAACCATGTTGCAGACGAACGATACTGGCTTCACTGTCAGTCTGTGTATGACATACAGCGGAGGACGCGCGCCAGAGTCTCAAGGTAATCGCTGGATAGCTGTCCAGTCGATGAATTTTCACTTTCCGCGACACAATACGTCGAGCATGTTTCCAATGTTTTTTCCACGATGTTGGTGTGATCTGTCCACAGAAATGTCGATCAGCATGGTAGTGGACGGGAAGCACAATCGTGCCGAAAATGGATCCTTGAAGGAACTCGACGCCTTCTTTTTCCTACGAAATAGCACTTGCATAAACACAACTGTATTCCTGATCACAGTGAGTTGAGACGTATCATTTTCAATACTGTCGAGACCCTCGTCCGATAGGGTTTCCAGTTGAGATGTTCCTCATATTACTGTCATTGTTCTAGAGCGAAGGCCGCAACGTTCTTGATCCAATTGACATTGAGGTCACCCACAGCATCAAAAGAGGTTCTTCCTTGTTCATCTCTTGCACTATAGTGCTGTAACATCAATAGCACTCATTTGACTCGTTATTTCAGGCGTGGATGGGAGCAGAATCGACGCAGTTCTACATAAAACAAGCGTGAACAAGAAAGGACTGACCGTTTCCTTCAACACGGGCTGTGAGGGAGGACGAGTATGCATTTCGAACGTGTCCGTTTCCACGAGCTTCGAAGGTGTTGGGTGAGTTTACTGCTATGGACGATAAAGCTGTAACACGCTGGTCACAATGACCCCAGCCATATTTGAATGTCGTCATTTTCTCACCCCCATATAGAGCGGACGGTGTATGGCTGATAGGATCTGGAGACATTCGTTTGAACCTTGTGTGGGAGAACGACAAAGAGCCGGCGTACCTGACCCGATCCATCATACGGATACCGTCCGGTATTCGCCTTCGCAAAGCGATACAAAACTGCGAGGAGATCATATTCGAGAACGGCCTCACTTTGGCATGTCTGGTCGCCAATCCCCTCGAAAATGGAAAACCGGTAGATATACTTTCGCGTCGGTGCCACAAAATTATTTTATTGATAATTGTAAAAATGTAATTGCAGCAACGCATGAACATCGATCTCGACATGCGAAACGTGAATATGGAATCGATGAACGGATCCGCGCTCATATTCGAAATAGCTCGAAGCACGCAGAGCCAGGATAAGGACGCGATTCGTAACCGAGTTACGGTTATAACTCTCGAAACCAAGAACATGGCTCAGGTCACTCTGACAGGGTGAGTTCACGACGATTGTTACAAAGTTGTTAGTGAAGCAATTGATCGATCAATAATCGCTTGCAGAGCGACGGATAAAAAGAATCTGGACTACAGTAGGACCGAGGAAAAGTCCGAAGTCCGCATTCGGCACACTTACCAAGTCCTCAAGTCCGGTCCGTCCCCGATAACAGAGGCGTCCTTGACCATCGACGTGCCGACCTCCATGGTCGGTAGAGGCGATTGGTTTCTGAACATCAGCGATACAGAAGTGAGTCTCTTGATCTTGACTAAACAGCAACATTGAAATTTCCTTCTTCTCTTGTTGGAACAGCTTGTCGAAAATTCGGGACAGACACGATCGTGCTCCATCAACGACACTAGTTTCGATGATCGGCTCCTACTAAGAAAGCGTCGTGCCGTTTCTGACCCATCGACGAGCGAAGAAATACCGTCAACCGACGATGGCCTGAGAAACGATACGAACAAGGAAGATAAGACGTTGGTGAAAACGACCGAGAATACAATTTATCTGAATTGTTCGACAGAAGGTGTTTCGTGCACAAGACTGACCTGTCTTTTCCAACTTCTCGATACCAACGAAGACGTTGCGAATGTGGTCCTGGAAACGATCTTCGATGCCAGCAAATTTTATACATGTGAGATTGTAGCAGCTATTGTTATACTTTTCAATCGATCTCTTCTTCGATCTTCACGAAATTCATTTACACTTCTTCAATTGTTGATTTTTATAAATTGTTTTCACTCTATTTTTCATCTTTTAGCCGACAAGGATTCATTGACTGTCAATTTTCACACTAACGCAAGAGTCGATATCATATCGCCATTCATTTCGGATTTAACGGATACGAGGTACGTAACTGTAATTGTAACGTGTTCCACTAGGTGTCTTCTTACAGGCGATAGCCTGCAGATTAATCTCATTTTCCCATAACAGCAACAGGTCAGCGGGAGTTTCGACAACGCTCTACAATATACCTGCAGAGCCAAAGAAATTGGTTGGATGGCTCCTACCGTCATCGATAGTTTTTGGAATCTTGCTGTTCTGCATTCTGGCCATCATTCTATTCAGGGTAAGTCTTCAGACCCGGAGTTCGTCAGCTTAGGACTCCAAATGTATCATTTTTCCTAGAAACCTGGAACCCCTCCGCTCAAAATAATAACCTAGAAACCCTCCGCTCAAAATAATAAGTCTTCTCGGACCTGCGGTGACTTTCGTCACTGTTGTACACTGGGGGTGTCACTCGGCTGCTTCCTCTGTGGCACTACAGCCATTCCTATGCCCAATGGCCCATGCCTATTGTCCCTTATAATTGGATCGACAGACCTTTCCTCGACCCAGGTAACAAGCTTACCATTATGTGCAGTGGTCGTGGGGTCTTGTGCAGGAAAATGGCGCGTGTTGGACACCCTGGCACTACAGCATTAGATGTGATGGCACTCGTCTTGTATTCCGACGCCTCTCACTTCAGACGTGCACAAAATAAAAATGGCCAATGATCAGATGAATAGGTCGTGCCATCTGGGTCCCAACCCCTGACTCCATGCCATTATACGGGGTGATGATACAGTCCGAATTTAGCTAGGATCGAAAAATTCACTTTCGGACAGTTGGTTTGGCTCGTGGATTGATTCAGAACTGCCTGAAAGTTCGTTTTTCGATCCTAGCCAAGTTCAGACTGTATCATCGTTAGGAATTCACCCCGTATAAACACAGTTTTTCGGTTCGACGTCATTGATCAGGACGTTGGGGCTTAGGTTATGTAAGCTAGGGTTTCTGAACCAAAATTTCAAGTGTCGCGGAAAGTATAATACTGTAACACTCAATCATACTGTGAGGGTGTCAAAATTGCCGGATAAGTTCTGATATAGGTCAAATGTAATTTCAGATTGGTTTCTTCAAACGGTCTACGAAGCTGGAGAATGCTAAGGCCAAGGAAACGGTGAGTAAAACAAAATATAAATAAAATATGATTAAACTGGATAATTCAACAACTTTTACGCCTCAATTATTAATGAGTAACGATTTCATACCGATGTAACCTCATTTTCAGGAATTAATGCTGAAGGTAGACGATGCAACGGGGGATGAGGCTTAACACCCTGATTAAATGCACATAACTTCCACTCTAGTATGTAGTTTAATGATGAGTAGGATTAATGATAATTTAGTACTAAGCGATATAATATAACGTTGTAAAGTTATTAGTTTGTAGGAATTGTGATACATCCTTATCGTATACACAAGAACACTTTGAACATACTTTTTTTTTACCCTAGAAAATACATGACATCATGAAAAAGAATCTCTCTTTTTTTTGCAACGGAATGATCAAATCGAGTCAAGACTTCGAGTGATAAATTCGCATACACTAAAAAAGAATCTCCATCTCTGTTGATTTCGGGAGTGGATTTCGTGGACACGAAAATCGTGAAGATTTAAAAAACATAATTATCAAACCCACATTTCTTATTTTCAAGCTAACGTTTCAACCCTGAGGCCGGCAGTTCGCAAAGCGAAAGAATTTCTATTATGCCGAAAATGAAATACATGACATGACATGAGATTGTAGAGACCGTGGCAGCAGCAGAAATTTTGCTAAAAAATGAACCAACTAATCTTTAAGGGGAGGCTCTACTCGATTATTACCGACTTGCCGACATCAGTGAACTGTGTCGCTAATCATATCATCATATCATATATAACAGTAAAGTACGTGATCGGATGTCCGGATGTCCGGATGTCCGGATGTCCAGATGTCCAGATGTCCAGAAAATTCTAGACTAGATTCTAATCCAGCAAAGTCTCTATATTATTCTTAGCATATTATTACTACATTATTATAACATTGAATTATTATTATTATTTCTATTATTGTAGTTATCATTATTGTTATTATTGTCATCATTATTACTGGATTTGTCTGATAGAAATTCGTAAAGTCTGATATAAATCGCGATGTTTCGTTACTTGACTGATATTTTTCGATATTTATTATAAACAATTCGTCGTACCGTCTTTGAATCCCGATGTTTCGTTACTTGACTGATATTTTTCGATATTATTATGAACAATTCGTCATACCGTCTTTGAATCCCGATGATTCGTTACTCGACTGATATTTTTCGATATTATTATCAACAATTCGACATGCCGGCTATAAATCGCGATGTTTCGTTACTTGACTGATATTTTTCGATATTTATTATAAACAATTCGTCGTACCGTCTTTGAATCCCGATGTTTCGTTACTTGACTGATATTTTTCGATATTATTATAAACAATTCGACATGCCGGCTATAAATCGCGATGTTCCGTTACTTGACTGATATTTTTCGATATTATTATCAACAATTCGACATGCCGGCTATAAATCGCGATGTTTCGTTACTTGACTGATATTTTTCGATATTATTATGAACAATTCGTCATACCGTCTTCGAATCCCGATGATTCGTTACTCGACTGATATTTTTCGATAATATTATAAACAATTCAACATGCCGGCTATAAATCGCGATGTTTCGTTACTTGACTGATATTTTTCGATATTTATTATAAACAATTCATCGTACCGTCTTTGAATCCCGATGTTTCGTTACTTGACTGATATTTTTCGATATTATTATAAACAATTAGACATGCCGGCTATAAATCGCGATGTTCCGTTACTTGACTGATATTTTTCGATATAATAATATAATTGTCAATAATAATCAACAATTCGACATGCCGGCTATAAATCGCGATGTTTCGTTACTTGACTGATATTTTTCGATATTATTATGAACAATTCGTCATACCGTCTTTGAATCCCGATGATTCGTTACTCGACTGATATTTTTCGATATTATTATAAACAATTCGACATGCCGGCTATAAATCGCGATGTTTCGTTACTTGACTGATATTTTTCGATATTACACTCCTCGGAAAAATTAACGGGCCACCCTTTTTTTTCCCAAATATTATCGTTTTTCAAAGTTTTATAACTTCGCGAAAAATCTAGCTAGAAGGACGTTCAAAAATGCATTTTAAAGCTCGAAATCTCATCTTTCAAATGCCTCTTTGAGATCGTATCTACAGCTGATCGTGCCAAAGTTAGGCCACCCTGAAGCAACTTATGGCGAATAGGTAAACTGAACTTCAACTTCGAACTTCTGTATGGGACGGTAGGAATTTTTTTACAAATTCTGAAAACGAGGATTTTGAAGAATACGATTTCCTCTTGAAATTCCGTTCTTAACTTTTGCCCTACGATTTTTCTGCGTAGAGTTATGCGGTATTGAATGAAAAAGCGTCCAAAAAAGTTTGACTCAATGTAACAGGCAAATTACTCATCGTAGGAGGATTGTTAAAAAAAAGATTTTGAAGCTCGAATCTCACTTTTTCCAAATCACAACTGTAACATTACATGTAATGTCTTTTTTGGGGTCGACCTCTACTCGAAAATGACCCTCTAAATCAATAAATAAAAATTCAAAGTTTAACATCACACAGCCAGCCTAATAATGGCGACCTGGGTGGCTCCTGTTACCATCTCAAAGATGAAAGTTTCCTCTTCAAATACCGTTTTTTAATTTCGCTCTACGATCATTTTTCGCCGAGATATTCGATTTCAAACACAATCGAACGTTTAACCAAGTTACCTCCGGCATGAGCGTCACCCAAGGTGTACCACGAGGAGGTTGCACGGTAGGATTTACACCTCGTGTGTTTGTTATTAAGTGAATTGCTGAATAAATATGCGTGTCTGTCGTGTACGTGTGCGTGTGCGTGTGAGTGTGCGTGTACATCAGGTAATGTTTGCAGGCGAAGATCAGGACCCCACGGCTCGTCACTTTCGTGGTAATTAAAGACTCCAAACCCTCTTCGCACTATAGGTATACTAATTGTGACCTGAATTAATATCGTGTGTTACCCCCTCTTTTCATCAGGACTTCGCGGCATCGTTTTTGCATATTGATGCACTTCCTAATCATCTCCTGTGGTATTTCCCACCAAATTTCCTGGAGTGCGGTGCCTAGTTCAGCCAGGTTCGAAGGCTGGACGTGAGGTTTTCGTAGCCTTCGTCCGACCATATCCCATACATGTTCGATTGGGTTTAAATCTGGGCTCATAGCTGGGTGTTTCAGGAGCTCGATGTTATTGTCTTGGAAAAACTGCTGGGTGATTCTTGCGGTATGCGGCCTAGCGTTATCTTGCATCAGTACAAAACTTCTCCCTCGTTGTTGACGTAGCGGAAGAATATGTGGTGTTAGAACCTCGTGGATGTAGCGCTGTGCGTTCATTCCCGGTGGTGGGATTATGACGAGTTCAGTGCGACCGGTCATTGAAATTCCACCCCAAACCATCACAGAACCGCCACCGAATGCATGGACCGGCTTAAAACAGTCTTGAAGATACCGTTCTCCTCTTCGGCGCCATACAAGTCCGCGTCCATCGTTTCCGTACAAGGAAAATCGTGATTCGTTCGTAAAGTATACTCGATTCCATTGCCGTTGACGCCACGCACCGTATCAGCGAGCATAACGTAATCGAGCCTGGCGATGATGATAGGTCAAAAAAGGAGCTCGGGCAGCAATCTAGCTTCCTTCAAACGGTTATTAACAGTCGACATGGAAATACGTCGGTCGTTGTGCCGCGGAAGTTCATCTCGAGCTTCTCTTGCAGTGATGAAACGGCGGTTCGAAACATTTCTTACGACAGCCCTATCCTGCCTTGCAGTTGTTATCCGTGGTCGACCTTGACCAGGACGTCTACCATATTCACCGGTTTCGAGATAACGGCGCCAGGCTCTTTGAATAACTGATCGACTTACACCCATCTGTTGAGCTACATAACGCTGAGATCTACCTTCCTCGAGAAGAGTTACAACACGCATAACCTGCATCTTTGTTAGATATTGCCGAGGCATGGTGCCGAGTAAAATTGTTCACAAAAAGTAGCGTACTTTTTATGAATAATCGAATCCTACTTGTCTGTTCAATCATCCAGTATAAACGAAGGAAAGTCTAACAGTGTGCGATTACGTACACACAGTCACGCGATGTGAAAAACAGTTGAAAATCTGTGTAGATCGTAAAGCATAACAAAAGACAATCGGCGTCGAGTGCGATGAAAAACAAATGAATATCGGTACAGAGCGTTATGAGAATAAATTAGACAAAAAAATGTACTCGACGGCTTTTTACACAGAAAAAGATCAATTTAGGATTTTTTTTTCATATTCACATCGAGGTGTTGATCCTACCGTGCATCTTCCTCGTGGTACACCTTGGGTGACGCTAATGCTGGAGGTAACTTGGTTAAACGTTCGATTGTGTTTGAAATCGAATATCTCGGCGAAAAATGATCGTAGAGTGAAATTAAAAAACGGTATTTGAAGAGGAAACTTTTATCTTTGAGATGGTAACAATAGCCACCCAGGTCGCCATTATTAGGCTGGCTGTGTGATGTTAAACTTTGAATTTTTATTTATTGATTTAGAGGGTCATTTTCGAGTAGAGGTCGACCCCAAAAAAGACATTACATGTAATGTTACAGTTGTGATTTGGAAACAGTGAGATTCGAGCTTCAAAATCGTTTTTTTAACAATCCTCCTACGATGAGTAATTTGCCTGTTACATTGAGTCAAACTTTTTTGGACGATTTTTCGTTCAATACCGCATAACTCTACGCAGAAAAATCGTAGGGCAAAAGTTAAAAACGGAATTTGAAGAGGAAATCGTATTCTTCAAAATCCATGTTTTCAGAATTCGTAAAAAAATTCCTACCGTCCCATACAGAAGTTCGAAGTTGAAGTTCAGTTTACCGATTCGCCATAAGTTGCTTCAGGGTGGCCTAACTTTGGCACGATCAGCTGTAGATACGATTTCAAAGAAGCATTTGAAAGATGAGATTTCGAGCTTCAAAATGCATGTTTGAACGCCCTTCTAGCTAGATTTTTCGCGAAGTTATAGAACTTTGTAGATGTAGCATAAGAGGCAAGCGTATGCGGGAAACGCGTGCCAGCAGTATTGATTGATTTTAGAAGAAAATCCCAAGGGTTTTCTCTCCAAGGGGGGGAGGGATGTTGTAAATCGAGTGCGCAACAGTTGTGGTGTTGTAAGTCAAACATGCAAGACCAAGGAACGCGCAAGCGCAGCAATTAGGTAATACACAACGCGCCACATGTTTACACCTAAAGGAATCTGCACACTCTGCATTGACCTCCTAATTGGTTACATAATGATGGAGAGAAGACGCACTCGGGGTCAGAACATCAGGACCGAAAGTAGAGATCAGTTCATACGTAAATTAGTTCAAACCTTTTGTACGAAACTTTTATAATAATTAACAAACTACTCTTTACTATTACGATTGGGTTTCAACCCTTAACTCAACAACGATCCCATATAAAATTGTAGTTGTAAGAAGGATCTTAGGAACGTTCTCGATTTCAATTTTTCTTTGCGTTTTACGAGTTTTTACAGCTATTTGAAAAAATAATGACAAATAAGACAATAAAAATGGCGCTCACGACCTTCTGCTTTTAGCTACGAATTTTTTTCATCAAATTTTTCGGAACGTTCTCGATTTCGATTTTTCTTTGCGTTTCACGGGTTTTTACAACTATTCGGAAAAATCATAAAAAATAAAAAAATTACGCTTAGGACCTTCTGCTTTTATCTTAGTATTTTTTTTCATAAATTTTCGAAACGGTCGTTTTTCCGATTTATCTTTGCGTTTTACGAGTTTTTCCAGCTATTGGAAAAAATCATTAAAAATCATTAAAAAAATTAATACGATGTTTTTCCTTTACGTTGTTTTTTACTTTCCCTTGAAAATTGTAATGCAAGAACGACGTATCCGCCAAACTTACGACCTTTTGCACTTACATTTTGCGATCTCGGAATTTCAATTGATCTATACGGTTCGACCGTTTTCAGAGCGAATGGCGTGAAAAAAAAATTATACGACCTTTTGCCACCAAAATCGCGTTTTTGGCGCTTACGACCTCATGCCATTAGACACGCGATGTAAAAAAGTTTGCACAAGTTTTCCTGAATATCTTTTAGCACACGAGATTATGGTAATATTTGCTCAGATTGATGTTACGATTAATTCACACATCACGTCATTCGAATTAACGGTTGATAAGAATTATTTAATCGACTTGGGAAACGTTGAGACGTGGTTAGAAAAAGTGAAGTAAGTTTTCGACTATATTTGCTACGGAGCTTTCGTTTCAATGACAAAGTTCTGTGAGGATATCAGGCGGAAGCCCCATGATGCCTATAAATTTCATCGAAATGTGTTATATGAAATTGTAAAATCGATTGCAAAGTGATCGGGACGTCAGAAGGGATCAGACTAGCTTAGGAACTTGGAAATTACGAAGTGTGGGAAATTTGAGGATAGAGCAAATTGAACCGATAATCTTCTGAACCGAACGGTCTCTTCAAAAGATGCTCGAAAGTGCCAAAAATATTGAAACCAATACGGAAATCGACGGATTCCATACAGTCACTTGTAATAGTATATTGTGCACCAAGGGAGCAAAGGACATTTTCGCTCCCGAGCGTGCACGAGGGAGAGGAGAGGAGTCGCGAGCCGAAGACGAGGGTAGCAAACTACACCGTGGGAGTGGAAAGTCCTGCGACCGCGGTGCACAGTGGTCCCAAATTCGAAATTACCGGACAAAAATCGGAAAATGAAGTTTATATTTAAGGAATTCCAAGTATTGGGTCAGGTAGAGGGGCCCCCCTGGCGTCCCTTTCAAGGATCGGGAAGTGGCAGAGGTTGCATTTAGCCGTTGGGACCTTACTTGTAACGGAGCGCTCGAGCGGGTAGCGTCGCTCGTGCCCTACGCGCTAAAATTTAGGCTATGTTCAGAGTGGCATAACTTCTACAAGGATTGAGCAATTTCAATTCTACAAAATGGAATCTTCTCCTGGAAGTGTGTACTTTTTTCATATCAGTATAGTTTTCCATATCAACCCCTCCTTGAGCAACTAAAGAATGTGAACATCTACTGTGTATTCACGTGCCCGCG
>JAFFZH010013864.1:73475-86174 GCA_018420115.1 Euura saliciscinereae | reverse complement strand
GACGGGCTAACGGATATCCTCATGCTTCTCTATGCTGACGATACGGTCATCCTTGCAAACTCTCACGTAGACCTACAGAAAAAATTGGCAGCCTTGGAGGAGTACTGCGACGCAAACGGCTTAGCAGTGAACACCAGCAAAACGAACATCCTTGTATTTAAGCAGAGCGGGAAACCGAAGTCTATCCCACCTAAGTTCACGAAATACAAACTCGCAAATATCGAGGTAGTACGGTCGTACAGCTACCTGGGCATCCCCCTCACTAGCTCCACTCTCGGCCATGCGGCCTCGCTGGCGGCAGTAAATAAAGCTAAATTAGCATCCGGCTCAGTACTAGCCATTTTAGCTAGGGCCAACTGTGACTCGTGGGGGGCTTTCAGACGGCTGTACGACAGTATGGTTGCCTCCACGCTACTGTACGCAGTGCCGGCCTGGGGTATGAGATACCTGGAGCAAATCGAAAAAGCGCAAATGAATTTCTATAAAAAGCTACTTTATTTGCCCACGAACACCCCAAACTGGCGCTTAAGATTAGAACTGGGCACTGTCAAACTCGCGCACAGAGCGATGAGCCTCACCTGGAACTGGTTCGTTAGAGTACTAGGGTTGCCAGACAACAGTCTACCCAAAATCTGCATGCTACGGCTCATGGCGCTTGCGGACAACCCCATTGGGACAAGCGATCTTAACTGGGCAGCCCAATTCAAGGCCTTCCTAGTTAAACTAAACAGTGTAGATTTATGGGGTGTCCGTGACCCTCAGGTTTGGACGCACAGAAGGGCGGAAGTCTTCGCGCGGTATGAGACAATCCTGAGGGATGAAGATCTGGACAGACTACGTCATTCCACGGCCTGCCAGCTCAGAGTCCCTTTGGTCCTGGGGAGCGAGCCTGAGAGATATCTAACCCTCAGGCTCTCCCTCCCACTGAAGAGGGTCATAGCCCAGTTAAGATTGGCGAACCAATATTACTGCAGGATCACTTATGCAAAAAGCTCTGGCAAACTGCATCCGCACCAGATCTGCCTAAATTGTAACCTCCTAGAGGACGAAACGGTTGTACACTTTCTATGCAAATGCCCGCTCTACAAGCCGTACAGAGATTTTTATCTCCCGCAACTCGCTCGTGCCGTAAACCCAAGTAGGGAACTTGAGATTCTGCTTGCCTCGGAGAATGGGACAACCCTAAAAGCTATAGGCGAATATACCAAGAGAAGTCTGACGTTGAGAGCGTTCTCCCTTAACGAATAAGTGTAGATCTTAGCTCCCTCTTCCGCTGTACATACTTGTTACTCCACATATTAACTCACATTTTGTACGCAAAGCTGCTACCCCCCCCCCCCCCCCCCACTAGACCTCCCTGTACTCTACGTAAGCAATAAATATATTATTATTATTTATTATTATAAAATCTTTTTCCGATTTTTCCCTAAAAACTATATTCTTTTGTGAATAAAATGAGCCCAAGTTGATCTCTCTATGCCCAACGTAGCCGGAGTTATGATTTTTAGAAGAAAAAAATGCGCCGAAACGAAGAGGTTGCATAACTTCGAAAATATTGAAAGTATAAACAAAAAGCTCCGGCAACTATTTTTTCTTCATCGTGAACTACTTTTTTGAGATTGCCGTCAAGATTAGACAAATTTGTCCCAAAAGCCTTGATCACTTGATATGGAATTGCAGCCCTTGAATGTAATGAGTCAATATATTACTCCGTGCCCAAATAATGCTTCCAATATCTACATGTGCAGAAATTCGATAACAGACAACTTTCAACGAGTATTGTAAATAAATTCTACCTCCTGCACAATGCGTATATTCTAATTTTGCGAGTCACTATTTGTTAGTTGGCTTTGCCAAACATTTTCTTTCAGCGATAATAGCGACAAGATAATAGCCTCATATTCATTGGCAGACATTGTGATCTCGGCATCTCCGGGCCAGTCTTGATTGATTTCCATTGATGAATATTACTGACAGACCACAGCTTTGGGGGGTGGGGGCTAGAATAATTACCTACAACTGTTCAATGCTCCTTTAACGGTATCGCATGAAAAGTATCGAGTCATAAATCAAAACTGTTTTTCGATAATCCTCTGGATCTTTGGGCCAATGACTAATTGTAAGTCTAAAAACACTTTGCCAAATTATATGAAGTGGGTGAAGTCACGCCTAATATTTTTGAATACATGTCCGTAACGCAACAAAATGACACGTTACGTGATCAGCATGTGGCAGCTGGGACAACTGAATGGAAGCTTTATTAGTAATACCTTACGTGAGATCACCTTTCCTCTTCGTATAGATTGTATAAGTTAATACATCTACCTATATCACTACCTACTTCTCCGGCGTGAACGGCGCGAGACGTTGCTAGTTTGTTACCAACGTGTAACATGCATTCAGTAACTACGTATATGGAGTGACTTCAACGTCCTCAAAAATTTTTAGACAGCTATTAGTCACTATAGTGTAAAAGCATTATGTAACGTCATGCCTTCCTCGGTCTCAGCCATTGATAAGTAATTTAATACATGTTGGGGCTGTTCACCTCAGCTCGACACAGCTCCAGACCTCGACGTCTTCGATTTGATCGGTGATTTTTTACGTTGTAGTTCAGATTCTGACTTTCGGGGAATTTTTTTGACCAACCATTTTTAAGTTATAATCGTTCTTAAACTCAATATTTGGACCATTTTTTTAAATCTGAACAGCTGCGCCACAAGTCGGATTTTTCGTATCTGCGTCACGTGTTTCGTCTAGCACCTTCACGTGCCGTGAGAGTAATTATGCGTAGGAAGTATACTGGAATTATACTGGTACATTTGTAGTTCCCAGAAAAATGTCAAGTTCGAATCAATCACATCAAAACACGATGAAGAAGTTTATTGAATGCAGGTAACTGTGAGGGCAATTAACGAAAATAACAGTTCCAAATGTGGTAAGTAATGATTCATATATGTACACAGACGTTTTTACAGTCTTGTTTGTGCAACGTTTGACTTCGATGCTGGAGACGTAGCCTTGTCTAGTCTGCGGTTAAGATTTACCGTGAGATTAAAAAACAGCCACAGAATTGTTCCTTTTTTGACATACAAAGTGAAAAACAGGTTTGTACGAGAGTTTTAGCGTTTCCTTTCGTGATACATTTATTTTGGTAAATTGAGGATCTTTCAATCTCGATTTTATACCGTGTGACTTACTGTGGTGAGGAAGCAGGCCAGAGCCTATCACTATCGCACCAGAACACTAGCAAACGTCTAGTCTGAGAGAGAAATAAAGGGAGGCTCTGGCCCGCTTCCTCGTACTTATATTGTAAAAACAAATTTTTCTTACCATTTGAGTTGCTCATAACTTCAGTATTGCTCGGTTGTTATGTTGATGGGAATCGGTGAACCCTGCCAAGAGAAGATCGCTGCGTTGCAAAGTACTTTCACTCCTCGCACACTGTGGTTCAACAAATTACATGTTCTGTTCAATCAACTTGGTAAATAGCAGAAAATTATTCATGTAGCCTGAGTGTGAATTAATAAATGCAGTGCTTGAATTTATTGCGTGCGTAACTACATATGATAATTACAGCAACCTATTGAACGGTTGTGATTGATGACTTATAATAATTGGTACACATAAAGACTCGAGGAAATGTAAATCTTCTCAGTGAGAATATACGATATAATAATCTTCATCGCATTTATTGAGCACATGAATGTACTGACTATGTAATCAGAACTAACTTCGAATCGCTTTGAGAATCAGTGCCAAAAATTCACATTTCAGAGCACTTGAAATTTTCATTATATGTTTGGAAGCGGGGATACCTAAACCTATAATATAGCGAGGCGGATAAACCCTCACGATTGATCTCAAGCTTACATGGCTTTGTGAACAATCAACTATGTTATGGCGTTATCGGAATTAAATTGAGGAACAAGGGTTAAAAAATGATGTGACATGTTCGATCGTTGTGTCACGAGTGAACCTGCAAATCAGGTACAAGTATTATAGTGCTAGGATGGTTGAAATGACCATAACTGCAGTGATGTCCGTAACGATACGTCCATGTATTTATACTGCCACATATGACCTATTATACTTGGCGTCCTTGCAGTTGATAATGTACCGTACGGATGGTGATTCGAACGATATGTATATATGTATGGTTACGTACGTTAAGGAATAATCACTTCCTGCTCGCTAGCAATCACCGTTATCTGGTATTTTCACAGATTTTCAGATAAAAAGCGCGAATCCACGTTATTAGTTGCTACTAAAATGTGTAATTGCTAAGAGTAGCACCACGCTAATGACTGATCCTAACAATTTTCTATGGATTAGATGATACCAAAGTATCTCAAGTGTCGTAACACGTGGGACAGGATTCATTGTGGAAAACGGAAAGAAAACCACCGACACATTAAATTCATTTCAAAAGCCGAATTTCTGATTCGCAAACATTTTTACAGTGTATTGCTAAAGCTTTCGATTTGACTTTCGTTCGTAAAGATTGTCGGCTATAGTCTCGCAAAAACATTCGTCTTCGAGAAAGTATCCGCAACCGCGTAACGTCACGGCTATAAGTATTAAAGGTTGTTGCCCGCTATTGAAACGTACTTTTTGTGCAAATTGTTCAGTCGAGTGAACTTATCCGGCTGTTTATTTTGCTTCAAGTCATTATAGAGTGCCCTCAAACAGTGTCATCGAATGCCAATAAAAAAAATAATGAACACAAAGGAGAAAGAAATCATACAAGTCAAAATTATATTTAATGAAAGTCAATCACTCTGAGAACGCGCGAGTTCCGTATGGCAATAAATAGCGGCTGTACATTCTCTGTTGGCATAATCTTGTGTTGTGTGCATAGAACTTGACGCGTGATACTCCAGTATCATAAGTATTTCAAATGAAAGTGTCGAGGGATTTAAAATGTTGTTATACACATACTCATACGCCATTCACCAAGCCCACGTGAATTATCTAAAGTAGGCAAACGCGATTGCGCGCAAATTCCAACGGTGCGCTCGTTATTTGATACCGACAAATAGCAATGATTGAATTAGCCATAATTGCCACTTGAATGATTACCGGAACGGCGCAGATATCGTTAACACAAGATTTCCAATTAAGAAGTACCTCGTTTAATAACTCGTTCGTTCCTCGCGATAGAAGGATACATTTTTTATACCACAACGCAGCTCGTCTAAACGCCTGCAGTGACTTATTTATCATGAAATTGCTGATACGAATAATTTACACAAGCAAGAATTTCACCGGACGAGTACGCCGAAAGAGTTGCCGCAATTGTTCCATGTTCACCTGCAGGTATATTATACATGTGTCAGTAAATAATGATCTTTGGCTGCAATGTCTGGGTCTTACCATACTTATAAAAATTAACCTTGAAATATATGATTTGTAGCGGTTGCCAATAATACAAAAACCAGTCTCGTTTTTTTTTCGATGATAGTTCTCTACATATGTAATGGCAATCAGTAGTTAAGATTGTTAGCAAAAACTTGATGCCAGGTGTGCGATAACCGGCCCGAGCATCCTCTCTGATAAAAGTAGGAAAAATAAGTGATATGAACCGGTGACGAATCTTTTCCGTTTTCATATCATCCGGTCTGCTCTGATCAATCGAGATATTCCCCTCGGCCGGCTAGCCGAGCGGGAAAAGAGATCCGTAACGTAACAGCAGCACACCGATTATGTCAACCTTGCGTCTGGATTCATTGTCAGCCTCAAAGTCGAAGGGCAAACACTGGCACGCGTGTGCTTTGATAACGGAATTCCCCAATAGACAACCAAAATTTGTGAATAATTTCCAATATTTGCATTTTGTATCAATATAGCAAGTCCACAATTAAGAGTGGGGATTGGTCGTAAATTTATCCTGCCGCTATATCTCGGGGGTTTCCTATCCATAAGATAAGGAATATTACGTCACTTGTCGTTTTTTTTCTTCATGAAAGTGTTTATTTATTCTTGAAGAGATTTGATATGAGTAACCGCTAATGGGAGTTCCCGCGTTTCTGTGTTCAGTACAGGGAAACGCGGATTGCACAATTTATATACTATACTGCAATCCCATTGGACACGTGTAATTCTCGTGCAGGTTGGATACGTATGTATCTACCCATTCGCTTCTGCAGTATCATGTTTCGAAACTTAGTCTCTGACCAAGGCTACCCAGTTTTTGTGCGAAATCGTTTTTTCTTTCTGATTCCAAATACGATTCAACCGTTTTTCCGCGACATTGCTAAGTCAAGCATTCTATGATATGAAGCATTTAAGATTAAGAATTTAATCACAATTGTCAATACAAAAAAACAAATAATGTTGATGTGCAATCGAGAACCATTTGGTTTCTTCATTAATTTTACAAAACTTCATTCATTTCTTGACATAGAGTGTGAAAAATATACATCCGACGAAAGTGGATATCAAAAGCGTTATTTCTACACTTCCTCTGCCGACGCCTGACCACCAACAAGTTGATAATTATAATTACTCATACTGCGGTGCATGTGCTCAACAAGTCAACTTTCTTTCCAACTCTTCTCCGGCCATATAGTTTTCAAATTCAAATGAAATTATGCGAACTCAGTTGTGATGTAGTTTGCAATATATAAGGTTTTTTTCTTTTTCGTCTTTGACCTCTTAAGAATGACGTGCAACCACTCGTACTGATGGATGTCTGGCATGTATCAATAGCACAAACTTCATCCACTATCCACACTGGAATACAGGTTGTACTGCGAATGTGTATTTAATATGTTAATGGAGACGATCTGCCATCAGGATCTGTTTGATCTAAAAAAACTTGATTTGCTCTTTTGGGCACTGTTTGCTGTTTAGGTTCGTAATATCACGTTTTCTAAAAGCCTTTCTTTCTTCACACTGATGAATTATCAACAAACACTCTTATCCTCGGTCCAAAAAAACCCGTGATATTCATGAGCATCGGTAGTAAATTATTACCATTACCACGTAGCACGATACAACAATGATATGATTTTTTGATCAGAAACAGCAACGGCGAACTTTTCATATTTGTTCCAACTATTTTGTGATCGTTAAACTCTCGATTCAGGCTGTTCGAATCACAAATCACATTGAATATAGTCTACTCGAACATTCAGCACATCGTGGTGCAATTTGACTATTACTTACGTGATTGAAATTGAGGTTGCATAATGTCCATATAATTAATCATGAGGACAATTCGCTTATGTAATTCACATTGATATTCTGTCATTTCAGACTGCAAATCAAATTTTAAATGTCTCAAGCTAACCGCAGGAGATCCAATTTAACGATGTGAGTTTAATTATTTTTAAAGCTTTACAAAAAATCGATCGCAAAAACTGTTCTAGATTGGCATCGAATAATTAACTGTTCTGTTAGGAATCACAGAGTACGAAAAGGCCGCCAGGTTTAGTGCCCTTAGGGCCTGCAGAGGCTCAGGCCATTCATCGATCAAGCTATCAAAATTCGTGACCGTAAGAAAACGAAGTCATCGACTGATTTTTATATACCTATAATTGCAACGATAACTTTTCGGCGAAACTTACCAGAAAATCGATAATTGTTTACGTGAAGTGTTTATTTGTATCCAATCTGAGTCCTTTCGTAAACCTTGAATTGAAGGAAATATCGGGAGTTATGAATCTCTCCTCAATAAACCCACTTTTTTCACAACTGGTAAATATATAATTTTTCCATCGAATTTTTGTTCTCGATAAATAAATAAATAAATAAAACTTTTTTGAAAATACCTATGAATGAGTTTTCCGCGATGAATGTATTTTTTTTTTTTTTAATCTGGTCAATGTAAAGGGTTGGCGATTTCATTCGAGTCGCGAAAGTGTGCAAAGATATGCAAACTTCAATACGGTAGGTACCTACACCTGTACCGCTTGGAAGACCGCGGAAAGACTGATATTTCAAACTGTTAGCCAAACTGGTTAACTGTCACGTCGAATCAGCCCCACTCTTTGTTTTGCCTGAGACCTTGCGATACGTCAACGCTAACGTTTCTGTGATCTTGTTGATTTCGTGACAGCGCGGCGTGACAATTGATCGAGACATTTCTGCAGGATAAATGCTGATGACAACAAAGTACATCTTTTATTTTTCTTCGCATTTTTTAGTGTATAAACTGCCTCTTGTTCAGTACAGCCAAATACTTACCATCGTACTATACACATCGTTTATATTTGTGAGAATTCGGAATGAAAATGAACAATCGGGTATAGTTGGATATCCATATTGTAAAACGATATATTTTCTCCTCACTGAATTTCAATATATCAGTCTTCACAATCTTGACTAATGAGCTTCAAGGAATCGACAAACAATATAATCTGTGCGAGTGAAAAATACCAGAATTGGCTCTCATTTATACCATTTGCTCGACTTCAAAATCCTAAACTTTACTGTTCAATCTATCGTGCTGATAATGTAATTCGTGTAAATCATAAGCTTTCGCGTGAAGATTCGCGGATGGTGTAGACGTCACATGTTCTTTGTTCAGAAGATATCTATGACAAACATGAAAAGTGGCACATATATGCCACGACGTACTGACATTGGTTCACCACGTAGGCTTATCCTGACAGTAATGTATTCCTTATACATGTCAAGGGACTTCCAACTGTTATCAAATACGAGTTGCTGGTTGTGTAAAGACGGTCAATTTGGGAGTAGATTATGAGCGCGGCTCAGGGTCGTTCATTCAGCGGGGTTTCACCTCGGGTCACCTGTTAAGTACCTGTTAAGTTGAGAATTCACCAAGATATCATCAACTGGAACGGTAAGATGATCATCATTCTACTCATGTCATGCGGAATTCATTTTGTATTTTTATCGAAGTGTTCATAAATTTAACATTCGTGAAAATATCATCATCAAAACCACTCAACAGTTTATCAGATGGTACCTAAATGGCGAGCTCGACTGAAAAGTTGTGTTTGGTCCTCACTTCCTCAGAAACTGAATAATTGTAGGCCGGCTTCAGCCCAAAGCGAATTGGCTTTCAATTTTCAAGGATGAGCCAGAATTGCGAGTGTAAAATTGGCGGCACGAGCCAAAGTAGCTTTGAGCACGTGATGCACACGATGTTTTTCTTAACACCTGCTCTGCAGAATCGCTTCTTTTCAGACCGAGTGAGAGGGTGCGAAACAGGACACGGCGCCCGAGAGCAGGAAAGATCTGTTTTGCGCCCGCTCAAGAGGTGTGAAAATTGTCATTTGGTAGCAGGTGTGAAGAAAAATATAATATTGACAACAATGTTACGTGTTGATATGCACAAGAAAAATATGTTTATTCGTATCCGTCGACAGTGATATATTTGTTGTACAATTAATGAGGCACGCGTGGCAAGAGTTATTCAGTATAATTTTCGACTCTCAAATGACTCATGCCATCGAACTAAATGTTGAACTCAACACCGGAGACTGTGGTGTTGAAGATGTGAAAACTTCCACATTTGAAATGGTAAGAAAAATCTACTCTGGCAGAAATTTTCAATGAATAACCAAGTTCGAAGATTCATATTTTTTGCATCTCGTAACCTAATAGAACATTTTCCGGGACATGTTCTTCAGGAAACTAATTTAAAAATAATTTAGTCCCTTTTCTGAACTCCGCTGGAATTATTTGATAATCTTTCCTTGTTCAGATAGGACGTATACCTACTGAATATTATCTGCTGCACCTCGGGTTTGACTATAATCTACCTGAATGGCAATTGCCGGTTGATGAACTTAATGCACGGATTGAAATAGATTAAAAAACTGCTTCAGAGTGACTCAGTTTTTATACACTGCACCGACCATACTTATCAGCATATAGCGTAAATGCCCTTTTACGATTTATACTTTTTTGCATGTGAAAATTAAAAGAAAAAAAAGTCATTATAAATTGACCAGTTGCGCCTAGCAACGTTGAAATAAAAAATTTGTCAATTAAAAATCGAAACGTTGTAAGTCTTGACGTAAACGCCTTTCTACACCTGCAGATTAAAAGACGAATAATCTGGCTACTTAATTCGAGAAGGTCGTAAGTGGCATCATACGACTTTTTGCCATTTGTAAGAGTAAAAATCGCAAAAGGAATTCAATTCAATTCAATTCAATTCAATTTATTAATGTCCATGGCAATATTGGACAAATGGGAAAAATACAAAGTTCGCAAAGATATACAAGCAGACACAGCACACATGATTAAGCAAACTAAATCACAGCAATAAAAAGAGCAAAAGATAGACCCAGATGAGAAAAGTAAAAATAATAACGAAATCGTAGTAATAATAATAAAAATAGAAATGGTAAAGAGTCAACATAATAGCTACATGAAACTTGTCGAAAATTAAGTCACAACATTAATCATACAATGAATAAATTAAGAAGGTAAAACCAAAGAAAGGGAAGAAAGAAAAGAAAATTGATACTGGATAAGTGCGATATACATAATAATAACAATGACAATAATAAAATGAAAATAAAAATAAAAGTAAATTAAAAAGGTGAAGCCGAAGAAAGAGAAGAGAAGAAGGATGATACTGGATATAGCACTAATCATAATAATAATCATAGATAAGAATAACAATAATTAAATTGTAATAATAATTATAGATATAAAATAATTAAAAGTAAAATAAGAATGAAAAAAGAGAGCTAAAAATAAAACAAGGCAAAACAAGACAAAGACCAGCCACCGTTTAGGGCCTCTCCCGACGCGCCAGCTCACCCTCAAAGAGATGCCTACGCAGTCCCAGTTTGAAAGTTGTGAGGGAGCGGGCTCCTCGCAGAGAAACTGGAAGCGAGTCCCAAAAACGAAGCCCAGCAATCGAGAAGGACCGCTCGTACACAGCAGATGTAAAGCGCGGAAGAACAAAATCACTTCTTGCCAATCTGGCTGAACCTGGTGCAGAGGCGTCCCGATTTACCAAGAGAGCCCGAAGGTACGGCGGAGTGCCGGTGCGAACGACGTTGAAAAAAAGCGTACCAAGGAAATAGAGTCTCCGATCCCGAGCAGAGAGCCAGCCAAGTTCCCGACGGTACGGGGTGATATGCTCACTGCGAGCAACGCCACTAACAAAACGCACGCAGGAATTAAGGAGGCGTTGTAACCGCGAGTTTTCCACTTCAGAGACGCCATTGAAGACCACACAACAATAGTCAAATATGGGGAAAATTAGCGATTCAACGAGTTTTTTGCGTAGTGGCTTAGAGAGCAATGAGCGTGATGCGGAGAGCTGTCGCAGAGTGCATCGAACGCTGTTTGAGATGGAGCTGATTTGCCGGGACCAAGAGAGCCTACTATCGATGAGAAGTCCGAGATCACGCACTGCATCTGAGTAAGAAAGCGGAAAGCCGTTCAGGACCACTCTGGGAGGAGATAGTGATTTGAATCTAGAGACAAACGGAGCGCTCCCGAGAGCAAGAACCTGGGTTTTGGCAACATTGAGTTTGAGGAAATTCGCGGTGGACCAGCCCAGTATAGCCTCAACATCTTCATTCAATCTAGCAAGAGCTACCGGTAGCTCGTCGAGACCGCACTGAAGGTAGATCTGTAGATCGTCAGCGTAGATAAGGTGCTCGGTATGGCGGAGTGCCCGGGAGAGATCATTGACGAAAAGCAAGAACAGAAGAGGCCCCAAAACCGAGCCTTGGGGCACACCCTGGTCTAGCGCAAGCCACGAGGATAGTTTACCGTCAGAAGCGGCTACGGCTTGTAATCTCCCTTGCAGATAGCTCGCGATCCATTTCAAAACGTGCTGGGAGAAGCCCAGACCGTGGAGTTTAGCGAGCAGCAAGCCATGAGGGATGGAATCGAAAGCCTTGCTAAAATCAAAAAGGACTAGCACCGTGAGTTTATGATTATCAATACCGCGACGAATATCTTCCGTAAGTTTGAGTAGGGCAGTTTGTGTGCTATACCCGGGTCGGAAACCTGACTGACAAGGGTCAAGAATGCCACGACTGTCAAGAAAGCCCATTAATTGCTCGAGCACCACGCGTTCAAGGACCTTCGACAGGGTGCATAGGTTCGCTATAGGTCGAAAATGGTCTAGCGAGGACGGAGACTTGACTTTCGCAAGTGGCAACACACGCGCTTTTTTCCACTCTGAGGGAAAGACTGCCGACTGCAGCGACTGGTTAAAAAGGGTCAAAACATACGGGAATATTACTGGCAAGGCGTCCTTAATGTTCCTCAACGACACATCATCTACTCCACGCGATTGAGACGAAAAATGTGAGATAGCCCTGAGGAGAACCGTCGGGGAGATATCCTTAAAATAAAAAAGAGAGTCGTCATAGACGGCGGGTGGCAGGTCCGAAAAGAAGTCCTCGATTTCCTGAGAGGCAGAAGGCCGCTGTGCAATACTCGCGAAGTGAGCGTTAAGTTCGTCCGGAGAGAAATTCCCCCAATCGTTGATGGGTGAAGCGATTAAGCCAAGACTCCTAATCTCATTCCACAGCTTGCGAGAGTCTCTGATACCTGAAAGTCGGTCATGGTAAAAAACAGAGCGAGCGTTTGAGATAGCCCGATGAGCAAAATCCCTGGCGTCACGGTAGCGGCAAAGGGCCGCCTGCGTTCTAGCGCGTTTGTATGCTCGGTATAGTTAGGGAGCCCGTTGCCAAAATGGTATATGATCCGAATCTGTCGGCCCTTGATAGGGATGAAAGTTCAGAT
>JAFFZH010013864.1:56802-73465 GCA_018420115.1 Euura saliciscinereae | reverse complement strand
ATCTGAACTTTCATCCCTATCAAGGGCCGACAGATTCGGATCATATAGAAATTTTGGCAACGGGCTCCCTAACTAGTAGAGCGAGTCTCTGGTCCGAATTAGAGCCTTCAGATCGGGCGAGATCCACGGCGGAACCTCTCGCCGAGTAGTAAAACACCGGTACGGAGCATGAAGGTCTAGTGCACAGATGAGATTGGTTTGTAGGCAGAGAAGCATCTCATTCGCCGCAGCAGGCACGCGAAAAGGGAGCCAGTCACAGTTTTCAAGCCCCAGGCAGAAACTTTCGGTGGAGAGATTCTTATAGGCACGCGTACGAACGGTCCTACTCGGAGGTGGTGGTGCTGATGCGCGAATGTCAATTGAAATAAGGTCATGACCTGCAATAAAAGGTGTATCAGACTGATTAAAACCGCACAAGGCATCTCTATCACTGAGCATGCAAAGATCCAGAAGCGTGTCCGCCGTATGCGTATGGTGAGTGGCCGAAAACGGGACTAAAACAAGGGCTCTCGAAAAACAGAAATCCCGTACGCTTTGAGCCTCAGGTGAAACAGAAAGTAAGTTGGCATTGAAATCCCCGAGCACAACAGATAAGGCATAATTGTTGCAAAACTGATCAAAGATTTCCCCAAAGCCCGCGAGACTAGCTGTCCTCGGCGGCCGATAGACAACCGCAACGAGAAACGGCGGTGTCTGTGTAGACTTGATCTCAGCAATAAGATATTCGGGACTTCGAGAATACAAAGGCGTTGAGACCGCTAGAATCCTAGCCTTGAATTTGTCACTGACATAGAGAGCAACCCCCCCTCCCGTTTTTCCAATCCGATCATTGCGAAAAAGCAGAAAACCTGGAAGCGCAACAGAGATATCAGGGATCTCGGGGCGAAGCCACGTCTCAGTAACAGCAATGAGGCTATAAGCTGAGGCAGAGAAATAGAAGCGAATATAGTCCATATGAGCACGAATCGAGTTGGCATTAAAGTGGCATAAGCCCAGAGGGCGCCTGCCTGCATCAGTGGAATCACAGTTTATAATTACATTCATTACTCGAAGAAAGGCGTATCAGCCAACATCCGACTCTATGCTTTGACATTTTGAATCTTATCATTTTGATCGATTGACACGTTTTGATCATTTTCAAAGCGATTGGCGTCAAAAAATGATGAGACCTTATAGCACCAAGATCGCTTTTCTGGAATGACGACCTTATGCCATTGTATTTGTATACGCCGGTTGTATTTGTGAAAATTATAAAAAGTTGCCAGCCTCGGTTGAACTGATAGTCACGGCGTTTGTATCTGACCGTGACACGAACAGGCCCGGTTGACTATAAGGCTAATACGGTCATTAACATAGCTGCTCGTAGAAATATTTTAGAATTCAGAACTAGCATATTCTTGATACGAGGATATTATATTCCAATTATGAATATGTATATTTGAATTCTTGATTCCAATCCCGCAAGCCATAGTTTGGCTTGAAAGAAAAGACCCCGCGCCATTTTCATCCAAATTGGTGTCATGTGGAATTGGGTTAATTTTTGTATGTGTCTTGGATAAAGCTTACGAGACACTTGACACTGAACAATAGTTATCGTCCCCCCGACTCGAAAAAGTTCGACAGTTTCTGAATTGGACTTACAGTATAATGGTCTTAGGGTAAGGTTGCTATCGATGGACCCCCTAACCAAAGTTGGTCATAAAAATTGGATTTTAAGTCTAAAATGCAAAACCACTGGTGGATGTTTTCTTCGAAACCTATTCTACAGAGCAGTCACGAGTGAGCAAGGTTATTGTTAATTTCTGATTATTTATCACCGATTTTCTGTTTTTCTAATTTGGTCCATTCATGGCAACCCTGCTCCATGAATGGACCACCCCATCTCCTTCGATGAACCACTAAAATAATGAACATAAAACAATACAAGGACCTGCTCCATGGATGGACCACCCCATCTCCTTCGATGGACCACTAAAATAATGAACATAAAACAATACAATGACCTAATGACCTAATATATTGGTGTAAATGATAAATTGATGACGTATGAATAGATTTTTGAGATTTCAAACAAATTGTGGGTCAACCACGATAGATGCCCTCAACAGTGACTTACAAACTGAAAAAAGTAATCCCTTCCATACTGGTCCATTCATAGCGTTGTTGCCTGGTCCATCCATGGAAATTCGTATCGCAACACATAACCTATCCTACCAACACCCTAGTAGCAAAATGATTGAAGTCTGCCTGCAGTCTTACTGCAGATCTGCTGCAGATCTTCCTGCAGACCACTAGTGGTCTACTTCACCATTTGAGTCGGGGACTGATATCAGAATCTGCAGTGCAGAATCTTACGCAGATCACTTCAGGTTCGATTTAGTGCTCATCTAGGATGTGAATAGCTCCTCAGAATCAGAGTACAGGTCTCCCTCTCAATAAGTGCCCTCTGAATAAGTTCACATCCCCGCATTTTAGTTCCCACGCTTCCCCCACCATGACGCGCTCTGAGTCCACCGAGCAATTGATTCGCTTGCCTCCGAATAAGTTCAAGCGAGCAATTGATTCGCTTACCTCCAAATACGTTCCAGCGAGCGATTGATTCGCTTGCCTCCGAATAAGTTCGAGACGCAAATTCATAGAGACGCGACCGAACTTATTCGGAGGCAACGCGACCTTTTAACTGATCGAGCGGCAAGTAGGCTTTGAGTGGGAGTTTATGGTTTCTCGGAAAAATGTTCCCCTACCGCCCCGAAGCTGAACTTATTGAGAGGGAGACCTGTATAAAAATTAAATTAGTCAGCGTACTTTCGACCGGGCATGAAGAAAAATAGTATACACCACGCGGGCAGAAGATTGAAAGCCCTGAACTGCGCGATATGATGATCGGCTTCGCCTCGGGAATCATCACGCGCAGTGCTGGAATTTTCAACTTTCGGCCCTTGTAGTGTAATATACTATTCCCTACTAAGGAAGCAAGCAAGCCTGCTCGTCCCTCTCTCTTGTGTGTGACTTGACGACCGAAAGACGTGCTCTTTACAATAAACAGATTTAAAACCGTCAAACAAAGAGTTGATTTTATTCGAGCCACACCAAACCTCTAACATATAATTAATACTTAAATATTGACTTTATATGAATATTTTATACATAATTATAAATTTCCTGATGCATAATGGGTCATACATATTTCTCATATGCCTATGTATATATTTCCGTGTGGGACTCCTGGGCAAAAGTATGAGAGTACATACATAATAATTGATAATACAGTAACAAGAATCAATGTCCTTCACCGCAATACAATTTTCACCGTCCATGAAAATTCGTACCTACCTCAGCACGCGCCGCGTCCGGCCGTTTACTGAATAACAATTATAGTTGATTGCGATGAACGCTTTCGTCCTGCGGATAGCAATATCTTCACTCACGGAATATGAAAAGACTCGCAATTCTGCGGTGAGCCACGATATTTTGCAGCAGTGATATTTTTTATGCATAATAATATATGAATTATGCATTAAAAAAATGTATTGTTGTGGCCGCTTTTAGTACATCAAATATTCATATAAAATCGATGTATTATTTAACAATAAGTATTAATTATATATACGATATATTAATTGTATATCTCACAAATATATCCATTCGTAGATATTATAACTAGCAGATACAGTCCGCTCTCTGAGTAGTGCCGCTCTAAGTAATGCCGCTTCCCCGCTTTCTCACTCGAACGCGACCCCCACTACCGGCTCACCTCGAGTTTCGTATTCGACTCTCTGAGTAGTGCCACACGCTGGCTCATTGAAAAAGCGTGGCAAACGGAGTGGCACTACTCAGAGAGAGCGAAACGAATACCGATGACTCGAAAGCGCGGTAGTGGTGGGGGTACCTTAGTTCCAGGAAAAATACTCCCCTAACCGCCCATCACCGGCACTTCTCAGAGAGCGGACTGTAATTTGATACATATTTTTCCGTGCGGGATATCCGACCCAGTAGCAGACATTAGATGCAAGATTCTTAATTATACAAATTCTGATGTCAGATCATGACTTTCCTCATTTTGCTCATCGCCGACAGAAAGAGCAGGGCGAGCGTGGGTTAACTATATTTGGATTCAGAATATACGAGTCCCATTATACGAGTCAGAGCAGGTCCACCCAAAATTTTATGTTAATTTTGACACTTTTTATTGTTAAAGTAAATTAAAAAAATGTCAAAACAACACATTTGATGTTAAAATGACATACATTTGTGTTATATCGACTAATAAATGTGTAAATATAACACAAATATAGAGTGGACTCGCTGGGACATTTTTTCTAGTTAAATTTTTCCAACAGTGCAGTCCCGTTGACAAATAAGATAGACAAGATCAAATAGATCGGAAAGACCAAATTATCTCCTTGTGCAGTCGACTCGCGTCGGTTTTCCCCACGACTGCAGTTGTAGGAGATTAACTTCACTGCAGACTCTTGTGGTGCTGCTATACAATAATAATAGCATAAATCATATTATGTAAGTATTTTTAATTACCTTGGCGAAAAAATGCACTTAACATGTTTGGATGTCAACGCTTGTGTAACATTGGTAGCCATTTTTCGCCTCCCACAGTAAGGTGCAGATGGTGTACTCGTGTGCTTTGCCATCTGAATGGAAAATTGTTCCGACGTACGAAAAAAAAATGACCGAAAATAGTAAGGAATTGGCGAAAAGATCACACTATTTTTTCGAATTTTATTATCAACTGTTTTTTGTTTATGCGCATATATCTGAACCATTCCCCGAAGAAGAATTCTCAAGGTTCATATTCTCCGAAAGTATAATTTTTCAATTCGTCGAAGAGCACACACACGCACACGTCTTCGGCATTACCTTATTAGTTACTCGGTTGAAGTTGACAGCTGCTGCTGGCAGCAATTCTATCGACACAAATTTTCACACCTTTAAGAAATACAAAAAGCAGCTCATACCATTTTCAATCAGTTTTTATTACGAATATACTCTAGTGTTCTCGAACTTTGGAAGCTTCACCTTTCTCTTAAGAGTTTCCTGGGATCACGCGACACCTAATTTATTCTTGGCGTTGAATCGTGTGAACCCGCCGCGTTCTGATTGTATGATAATTGATTCTTCTCGATATCGCGCTAATAGGTATGCGATACCAATGCCAGATATTAGGCAGAAAAATCTAATGCGTGTTGCAGATCGCAGGGTTTGAGATTATTCCACAAAATAATTCATAAAAATTTCAGCATGCGATTTAAAAAATATGTGATGGATATATGTTTATTCGCATAGATGATTGAAAATTCATTATTCAATAGCTGCTATTCCTCCGCATATTGGAAGAATTGAAACACTAATTGATGCTAACAGACTTCAGCATATTAAAATCAGAAAAACACAGATCCCATATCGTCAACATTGACAAGGTCAGTCCAGCAACTGCAGAAAAAGAATTCAAGCGAAATAATTACCAGACTTATGAATTCCGTTCCATCGGATCAATGAATTGATCGTCTAATTGTAAATTTTTTCAATGAGAATTTATTTTTTTCTAATCTGTCCATTCCTTTTTATTTGATCATATTCGAATCGTTGCCTGCGAATACTTTCGTACATGAATTATCGGACTGGATTGTATTGAAAACTCTCGATCCGTTTCAATTCTTTCTCGGTTATTGGGATGATTTTGAGCAAAATAAATACGTTCTAGAAAGAATACAACTTATGAATCTGGCAAAGAAAATAATAGCATCCCATTAAGGTAGGTATAGGTATAACGACCGAAAAATCTAATGGTACCTTTACATGTAAATTCAAATTGTTCCACGGAGTTTTATTCTGAATTATGAACTCTTCTAGGAAACATACAACTTGAACCTGACAAAGAAAATAATAGCATTCTATTGAAGAATACATAACGATAAAAAAATCTAACCAACTGAGAAGTATCAATGCTTGTAAATCGAATTCTTCCACATGGAGTACTTTTGGTGACAATGTCAGCTGTGTTGCGTATCCCTAATGAATGTGCAATATTGCATATCAAAATTAAACAGGTCGCCGTTTGAGTGGATCCACAAGAATCTTGCCAACTTTGCGGAGGTCGTAATATTTCTCATATAGTCTATATAATACTAAAAAGCCATACACTGAACATCGGAAGTCAGTTATTTTTATTAAGGGAGGACTTCACAGAATTTTTCTCCAACAAATCGGTTTTTCCCTATTGAAAACACTGGGAATATTCCAACCCGGAATTCCATCTGGCAAATTGTCAATTATGATATTGAAAAAACCAATGTCAATCCTTTACGATTGACGTGTAATTTTTATCGTTGTCTCTTCGCAGCCTCTTCGCTACACGGAAGATTCCTTGCGCGTATACTTTCATCATAACTGCAAAAATTCACTGACAGATTTTTGATTTGACTTATTCAATAATTCCAAGAACGAAACACCGTTTTTTCTTGTTTTTGTTTTTATCCTTCACTCACCTTTCAATGTAGAATCAATTACGACCGAAACGAAGTAAAAAAGTTGACACATTTGCCAACAATACATGACACGTTGGTTAAGATTGAGGTTTCTGTTCAGAATTGTTGAATCGACATTCATCAGGTATTCCGCGGAAACAAACAAGAATTGACGTCTTGCGGTACACCTCGAGCTCGGAAGAACTTGTATTGATGAATTTATTATTGTTCCTAACACATTCGTCAGATCAGTACGTCAGATAATTTCGTCCGAACCATTGTATAGGGTAAGGTTGCTATCGATGGACCATTGCCTTCGATGGACCAGTGGTATATCTCAGGTATGTGTTAGTACTTGGAGTTGCTATCAGTGCGAATCAAGTCTACTAGTGGCCAAAGAGTGGCCATGTTAAAAACAGTCACATGGGTGCCATAGGTGTGCTGAAATTGAGCGAGGTAGGAATTTGCCCTTTCTGATCTTATTTTTCCTAATTTTGCAAACATGTTTGAATCCTTGTATCGGTGATTTTTCCTAAATCGTGTTGGATGGTTTTGAAGCTTATACTTCGCTCTTCAAAATAATACCGATACTTTTTTTGGTATCATTCCATCCTGTGCCCTAGTAGCAATGCCTGCACTGCAGATTCTTATTCAAGAATCTGTCTGCAGTATTATCGCGGATCACCTGCAGATTCTTAGACCATATCACTGCATCTCCTCTGCCAGCACAATGCTTGCAGAATCTGCATAGAAGTACATGGCAAGAATCTGTGCGCGCACTGTCTGCATAATCTGCTTGAATTTGAATTAGCGAACACAACCTATACAATCGATAGTCGAAACGAGCGACATTGATCGATATCGACCGCGTCTACGCTGACCATATCCAAGATGGCGAAGTGACAAGTACAACAAGCGTGCACGTTAGCGAGACGATGGCTCATATTCAGAGTGTATGTCTCTATACTTTAGAAATAATGTGGTTTGTGTCGAAAAAATATAACATTGATGACAATATCACAAATCAAGCTGTTTCTTGAGAAGAGAGTTGGAATGTGAACAGCTACTCAGAATCAGAGTATAATATTATACAGGTCTCCCTCTCAATAAGTGCCCTCTGAATAAGTTCACTTCCCCGCATTTTAGTTCGCACGCTTCCCCCACCACGACGCACTCTGAGTCTACCGAGCAATTGATTCGCTTGCCTCCGAATAAGTTCAAGCGAGCTAAGTCTACATCGCCGCGCTAATTCATAGAGATGCGACCGAACTTATTCGGAGGCAACGCGACCTTTCAACTCGAGCGGCGAGTAGGCTTTGAGTGGGGGTTTATGGTTTCGCCGAAAAATGTTCCTCGACTATAGCCCTGAAGCTGAACTTATTGAGAGGGAGACCTGTACTTCAGGCTGACTTTCTAATTCTTCCACTTTTGCATTATTTGCCCCTTTATTCCGTTTTCATAACGTTTGACTTCTCGTTGCTACGTTTACAAACATTCGCTCATTTAAGCTGTTTTTCGAGTTCGAGTTGATATTTAATTTATTAATGATCTTTCGCTCGATTTCCCAAAATGTTTCTTGTATAGACCCGACAAAAAAGTTTCCCTCGTTACAAGATCGTGAATATTTACAATTTTTCCGTCCAAGTATATACTTAAGCCTTTATCCACGAATTTTCGCAAAGATAGCAAATTCTTAGATAAATCTTGCGCGTATATATATTACGTCATTTAGGGTCACTGTCTTGCCCTGCTAAAAATTCCCGAGAGGACCAGTCAGGACCTTGTTCCAAATTATACGACGTGAGGAATGGACCTATGTGGACCCATGTGGTCCTGACTCGTAAATTCACTTTTCTGAAGTGAAAAAGGGCCCTACTCAACATTCCCAAGTCAGGACCTCATGGGTCCACATAGGTCCATTCCCCACGTCGTAATTTGGAACAAGGTCCTGACTGGTTGTCTCGGGAATTTTTAGCAGGGTTCCGCTAGACGTTGTAATCTCTGTTGTTCCCTGTCCTTGATATTTCAATTTGGCATCTGGATTCTTGTTCGCACAGTTAATATAACCGGAGTTTTACTGATCGATATTTTTTTTTAATATGAGTCAGCTGTTTGAAGTATGATTCGACGCGCCCGAATCGACTATAAAAATGTTCGAACTCGGTTTCATCATTTTCATCATAGTTGTAATCATTATTCCCAGTCTCTTCTACTAGAAACTAAATTATAGTCTATTTTAGGCTGACTCTGTCGTCCTGCACCTCGTGGTGCACCTCTGCTTACATTAGTCTTTCAATACGTCCTCGACTGCGTCCAGGATTACCTTCCCTGGGAGATCTGTAGGTCTATTCGGTCTTAAACCTTTTCTGCGAGGTCCCAGTCGCATGTTCGTGATCGCCGTTGGGCTGCGTCCGTTTCCGTGACGACAATTACCTCCTCGTTCAGTCCTCAAACTTTGGCTCCAATAATCGGCTCAGACTCCGTCTCCGTTCGTTTTCCAGCTGGTCTCGTTCCACTCGGAGCTGGTCCTGTTTCACCAGGATCTTGGAGCTCTGCTCCTTCTTGACAGCTCTCTGCTCCTTCTTCATTTCGCTCACTATTACGGTCTTTCGGTTCGTTGTCGCCAATGTCTTTTACGTGAACAACTCCTCAAATTTAGCTATCAGCCAGTCTAAGTCCAACCCCATCAGTACGCCTCTATCTGTGCAGCATGAGTATCAAAGATTAGTTGAGGTTTTGGTGCTACTAAGTTTTCTGCTGGACACAAACAGACCACTTCCAACGAATGTCAGATTCTGCTTGTCTGGACACAAGCCAAGCATGCACTGTCATTCTAGTCGCAGACTTGCTCCAGTCCATGGACACAATGAACCGAGCAAGCGCCACCCTCAACTATGAGCGTACTTCTTCTTAGTGCACAGAAATACGCTTGGACTAGTCCTTCCTCTGTCGCCTTAATTTGGCCACGGTCTTTCAACTATTTCAGTCATTCACTGTCTTTCTGTCTTACTTATGCGTATGACGTTCTTGTTAGTGAAGGCCAGACTGAAACCTGTCTGCATCTCAGTCTTCAACATAAAAATGCCTTCGGTCTTATCTGTCTCGCCTAGCTTGTATGCCTCCCACAGCTTCACTTTGATCTGGTTCAGGATTCTGTGTAGTTATTTGTGTATCAAGGGCGCAAAAGGCTATTTTACGAGTATGCAATTTGCAGCACGAGCCAAAGGCGAGTTGCTGTAAAAGCAGACTCGTCATAATAGCCTTGCGCCCATGATGCACACGATGTTTTTCTCATCACCTGGTCTGCAGAAATGCCTCTTTTCTCACACCCGGTCGCAAAATGCCACTTTTCATACCTCTTGAGCGGGCGCAAAACAGATCTTTTCGGCCCTCGGGCGGAAAAGTGCTTTGCGCCCGCCTAAAGCGGGCGCAAACGACTCTTGTCCTGCCCTCGGGCGCAAAGTTCCGTTTTGCGCCCGCTCACTCGGTCTGAAAAGAGGCATTTCTGCAGACCAGGTGTTGAGAAAAAAATCGTGTGCATCACGGGCGCAACGCTATTTTGGCGAGTGTGATTGCAGTACACTCGCCTTCGGCTCGTACTGCAAATTTCACACTCGGAAACTAGTGCTTTGCGCCCTTGATACACAATGTACTATTTCAGACCGAGTGAGCGGGCGGAAAACAGGATTTTGCGCCCTAGGGCAGGAAAAAGACGTTTCCGCCCGAGGGCAAAAAGATCTGTTTTCCGCCCGCTCAAGAGGTATGAAAAGTGGCATTTTGCGACCGGGTGTGAGAAAATGTCATTTTCACCACACCTGCACGGAAAGTACGACTTTCGGCCCCCTGTGTGAACGGGAAGTCGTGCTTTCCGCTGCAGGGGGTGGTGAAAAATAGTATACTACCCACGGGAGTGAAAAAGGCCATCCCAAAATGCAGTTTGGAATAGCCTACTTTCCCTCCCTAGGTGTGTAATATACTATTGTTTATTCAATAATTTCGGTCCTAAGATTTCAGTCTTAATTATTTCGATCTTAATAACTTCGGTCTTAATGTTTTCGGTCTTAATTTTTCTTTTTCGTGTACGGTCTTTCCATCCTTTCAACTTGCTTGATCTCAAGTTTCGTATTTTAAAAGTTCTCTCTCTGGAGTATCTATTTTTCAAACACGTTCCTTCTTTTTCTTTCACGCGCTGGGGGTACGTGGCAGTCTTCTCTCTTAGGGGCTGTCTAAACACCACGCAACGCGGCATGGTACAGTGCGTACGTGTGCTTCCCCATACTGGACTATAGAACTCACAATCAGAGCTACGTAATACGTGGACAGCCTAGCCATTCAGCCTAGCAACAGGTCGCCACGTTAGATGCCCTTTGTTTCGGCATGCTCTTCCGCCATTTTTGTACATACATTGTATATAGTTTCTACCGGTCGTTTCTTATACATTCAGTCTCAAAATTTGAACTTCGGGTTTTTCTGATAAATGTAATTTTTTATGGAACAATAAGAGAACTTACTTCGTGTATTTTCGTAAGTCGTTTCTTACTTACTCGGCTGCTTCCTTCTCTCTTGGTCTTATTAAACAAAGGCCAACCTCCGATCAGTCTTCTACTTTAGTTTATCAACGCCTTCAACAACAACAAACGATTCTCGCAGTGGAAGCGTGCTGGGCCCATAACCTAATAGAGGTTTGGTGTGGATCGAATGAAATTAACTCTTTGTTAAAGAGCACGTGCAGAGCACGTCTTTCGGTCGTCAAGTCACACACAAGAGAGAGGGACGCCGGACGAGTAGGGTCGCTCGCTCCCTTAGTATGGAAAATCATATGATGAGGGCGCCACGTATGGCTGAGATGCCCATTATTCCAACATTATACATATGTATGATATAATAATTGTATATCCCAGAAATATATCCATTCATAGATACATGACTACCATAACAAATTATGTGGCAGAAATATTTTTCTGTCCGAGGTTTCTGTAGGCTTCATCCAAACAATAACCCTCTATGAGTCCATCTCGTATAAATAAATATCTTTCGGCTATCTGGGTGACACTGTGGATGTAGGTATATATTGTAACAATCCTTCTGACTCCGGGGTAAAATTGGCCACCTAATAGTTACGCCCTTTCTACAGGCATGGAAGTCGAACTTTCCATGCAGGTGTGACAAAAAGTTATTTTATTCCATACATGAACGGAAAGGCCGATCTCGCTACCTATTTTGGGGGAGCGAAGTGCGGCTTTACCGACCGGGAACTCTTTCTTTCCGCTGGGAGACTATTCGGTAAGAAAGACCAGTTTTTCCTCCCTGAAAGTCTTTCTTCCCTGAAAGTCTTTCTTCCCTGAAAGTCTTTCTTCCCTAGTTTTCTCTGCCGTACCAACCAGTACGGCTCGGTCGGTACGTCACATAACCTAAATGTAAATACTGTCTGCCCGCGAAATCGGCCTCCGTTCATGTATGGAATAAAATATCGTGTGCACCACGGTCGCCGAACTTTTCACTCCCTCGGTGGATGCCATCCCTCGCCTTCGGCTCGGGTGGCAACTCCACGCTCGGGAGTGAAAACGTCCTTTGCTCCCTTGGTGCACAATATACTATTTGATTGATTAGTCCATTTTTTGAATTCGTGTTCATTTGCAGTAGTTTCTCCAAAAGAATTGGATTATTATCATTCATATCGTAAAATTGGTTTATAAAAACCAATTTTGAATACCAAATGGTCTGTAGGCTAAATCAACTCTATAAGGGCGGCAACCTGTTGTACGCAAATACCTAGAATTGTCTTATTTGTGCTTTCGCGCCGATCGTAATACGAGTTAAACTGAAAATTGAGCATAACATTGAATAATTGTACCAAAAAAAAAAAAAAAAAAAAAATGAAATCGTTAGGTGCAACCGAGGTGAAGGCTCTGGTTGCTGTCCTTTTTAATAACTGAGAGTAATCTCGATCCACCCTCGTGGGTTTAGATTGGACAAGGCTGTGGACACCCGTGATTTTGTGAAGGATCGGGGGAATGATGGACAAGCTTTCAATGAACAAGATTAGAGTAACAAATCAATAACAAGTTTATTGATGTTAACCAAAGAACAACCATCAACTATGTATCAAAAGTGAAAGTCTGTGCTGAAGGCTGATTGGTTTAATATAGAAAAATCAAGATGAGACAATGACAATACAAACAAATAATAATTCAAGGGGAATGATGATTGAAAGCGGTCAAGAAAGTAGAAGAAGGAACCTCCTCCACGTCCCTGGGCTCACTTTACCTCCACGCCAGGTACTGGCCCACCGACTAGGTATAGCGATAGTACGACACGGTGGACTCCGGGTGCACGCTGGGCACTTTGACCAGGGGCCCTCACCAAAGGTAGATTTTGGCTACCGATGAGGAGGATTGCCACGGTACTCTTAAATATATCGACGGGTCCTGAGGGAACAGACGTAACTCGCCGTGCGGGATAGAAGAGACGTAACTCGGAAAATAACAAAAGAATGACAATAGAATTTTCTGAGTTACGTCTGTTCTATTCTGTATCGCGAGTTACATCTCTTTCTTTCGGACCCGTCGATATATACTCTGGTTTGCTCCAATTTCGTAATGTACTGGTTTGGTAAAGTGCGACATCGGCAGTTTACGATGTGACTGTAACTGCAGGGTTGGCTCATCTCTTGTTTTTTTTTTTATCTCTGGGCAATCGAGCGTGTGCAGGAATGCGTTGACTGCGTAGTAATTAAGTAATTGGACTAATTGTGAAAAATGAAAAGTGAGCCGTTTGTGGAAAAAAACTAGGATTGTTTACTTACTTTACTAGGGACAAAAATCAGGGCAAAACTGCGTCTCAAGTTCTGGGAAACCTGGTAAAGTCATCAAATTTGTTACCTCGAAATTAGTGACCATCTTGACAATATTCTCCGAGAGTGTCTGTCATTTGCTAGCTGTTGATAATTTTGTTACTCACAATCTGCAGTTACTCATACCTCACTCACGCTTTTTCACATATTATAATTGTTTAACTGTTCGGGAATTACCCCCAGCGATATTGCCGTGGATTCCTATTTTTTATTGCTTCACGTCTGATTGTGAGGATATTTGTCCAATTGATCCAACGCAAGTTTATTCGTAAACACGATAATAAAAAAATGACTATATATAGGCACTGCGTTGAAATCGTTTCGAGACATATCTTTTATCACTTCAACGTGCGATATACATTCCAACTGCATAAAATATCATATACATATATGTATACATATATCAGCGGCAGCGGCAAATATTGAGATTTTTTGTTTAATTCTTTGAAAATGGGAAATGAGGTGTTTTTAAAAAGTGGTTAAGAGACATCGCTCGTACAGTACCATTATGCCAAACATGAATATCATGATTTTTTACAGGTACATGTTAATATGACCAAATATAATTATCACCTGAGATAAAAAGTGGGATTTCAAGACTCAACTACAGTTGTGATCCCATCGAGACCCATCAAGAATGCCTGCCTTCTTGCATGGTTTTTATTGTCTCGTTGACTATTTCAGCCCTGGGATTACCTCCGAAGTTCCAGAGATTGTAGTACTGGGCCGTTGTGTTATGAAAAATATATAGCTACAATCATGTTTCCAATTAACCTTCCCTGAATAAAAATAATATAAACCCATCGACATAACACCCTTGAAACTACGCTGTTCACCTCCAAAGAGGTGAAGGTCTTCATCACCCAATAATGGAGCGGCAAAATTTTGCGGGTCTAGGGTGCCAAAATCATTTAATCCGCCCCTACATACCTATATTCAATTAATATCATTTCATCTTTGACAATAATTAACGAATTTGACAAACTCTTTCAACAAAACTTATAAGTGTAATAAGTTTGTGTCCGCAGAGGCTCTCGGTGTTGATAACATCTTATTGGAGGAATCATGTTGCGGGGGGAGGTCAGTGTAGCCGCACCTAAATAAGGTAAAAATTTATGAATTTTTTTCTTTGGTCGAAATTTTTTTCTCACAAATCGTTTTTCACCATGTTTTAGTGCAATACGTAGTACTTTATATACAATTCGTATTTTTTCAGTCAAATCATTTCAAACTGGATCAATGGCACCGTTGTTCTCTAAACGCTGGCTTCAAAGTCTGTGGACACTCACTTGTACACTGTTAGTCTGATGTAAATGACATTTGAACCGAATCACCTTCAATGTCTAAACCAGTCCTTGACGAGCCGTTTGTTGAAAAAATATATTTTTCACGAAATCATTAAGTTAGAAGTAAAAAAAAAAATGTAGTATATTTCTTGACCTTGCAGGTAGTGTAACACAAAGGGAAATTAAAAATTCAAAAATCTGGCTCGTCCAGGACTGGTTTAAACATTGAAGATGATTCTGTTGACATTTGATCCTAATCAGAATAACAGTGTGCAAGTGACAGTGTCCACAGACTTTGATAAGACAGCGTTCCCAGAACAATTATGCTGCCATTCTTCTAGTTTTGAATGATTTGACTTAAAAAAAATATAAGAAATGCATAATAAGCATTGCTACTCTAATCTAATCTAATCTCTAATTGCTAAACTAATCAGGTACTAATCAATGATGAAACCCGTTTGTGGCAACAAAAAAAATCTGTCCGGAGAAAAAAATTCATAAATTTTGACCTTATTTAGGTGCGTCTACACTAACCTGCCCCCTCAAACCTGGACGAAAAAAATACTACCACTCAAAATTTCTAGAGGACCGTGCGATACACTTAAGACACTCTATATGGGGCTGTCCACGTCAATTCAACCAACCTCCAGACCGCGACCTCTCCGATTTGCCCCGTGATTTTTTGTGTTATTGTCCGTGCTTTGAAACATTTTTCTTAATTTTTTCAGATTTTTCGGATCAACCCTTTTTGAGTGATAATTTTTTTTATCTCAAAAAGAAGGACCATTTTTAAAGATCTGAAAAAATTCACAAAAATCCTCTGACTGACGTAGAACAGTCTCCCATTTGCGAGAATGTGGAACGAATTTTTTAAATATTTTTACGCAAAGTATCGCAATACGATTAAATACAACTCTACGATGCATCAACTTTACTAATATAATGTTCAAAAATGCGCTTCGGTTTCTTCTGGTGCCTCAGTCGGTTTGGATGTCGTTCATTGTCGATGGCGATCAGTGTCTTAATTATTTGTGACTCTCCTGAACAACTTAGCTGAACGTACGAATGCCAAAACGAAAACATCAATTCAATTAATCACTGCTGTTCGAAGTCTCCGTCTTTTCGCCGAAACGAATGACGTCACGCTTTTAAATAATTGCATTGAAAAAACTGTTAACCACAACCAGTTCTACCGCTAGTTATTATTGAAAAATAAAATATAATTATACTTCTTGTTCTCCAACATCCTGGGAACTAGGATTATCGATGAACAAGGAAACTTGCTAGTCGAGAGAACCAAGAAAACTGGGAATTGGCCGAGATTCTGTGAAACTAGGAGAAGCTGGGAGCAAGCCAGCAATTCTGCCATCAGCCGTATTTATTTTCCGTGTCTTTTCGATATATTACGGGACGTCAACCTATCAGGTAACCGAAAATATCTTGCAGCAAACATCCACCGTCTAAATTTTGTGAAATTGAAAGAAAAATATCAAATCCTATAGGGAGGCGTTCAATAATACGAAACGCTCAGAGAGGGGTGTCCGAAATTCTGTTTCGGGATATCGTAAAGTCACGTAAAGTCACTTGAGATTAACTGAAGTCAGCTTGAGTGAAGCTTGAAGCTTGAATCCATTGAAGCCAATTATTAACTAGTCATTCCAAAACGTAATTTGAGATTGTGGCTCAACAAGACCTCATTTCAAATAACCGCTCAACAAAACCTCATTTTAGATTGTGGCTCAACAAGACCTAATTTCAAATTTTTGTTTAACAACATCGTGGCTCGAGTTTAGAAATTTGTACAATAGTTCAGTTTTTGGAAGATGCATCGTAACTGTGGGTTTTATAATTAAATATCAAGGGTGAAAGTTATATTATTATCTCAGTTCGAACGGATCAGATTTTTGAAAAAAAAAAAGTTCCAATTCTTATTTATGATGATTCGGGGTCGAAATTCCGTAAGTTCTTTCATATAACTGAACAACTTTACATGAAGTTGCATAACTCTGCGGAGAATAATCGCAAAAATTAGGAAAAAAAAAAAG